>JAEQBH010000640.1:0-116333 GCA_016808115.1 Tetrastigma voinierianum | reverse complement strand
CAAAAGAGAAAAACTTTGCTTCTTCATGAAAATAAGAATAATTGCTAAATTACAAACTGGAATGTAAGGTAAGGAAATAACCTAGTATATATGTTGATATGACAAAATACTTCCAAATTCTAATATGTATGTAGCAGAAAAGAAGAAAGGGAAGTTTTAGCACTTCCGCTCTCAAGTGAGCTACCACCGCAAATTAAAGACTGTCGCCTATGATGGAGTTCTCGAGGTATGTTTGGGCACGATCAACATGAATGGCTTATTAATCATCATCCAAACACACCTTTAACGGATTTTCCCTGCAAATCTCCCAATACTGTGCTTTCTTTGGCCATGGTCATACAGTGGCCATTAATGCTCACAACGTAGGAGAACTTCATGGAGTTCATCGCCTCTGTGAGGAGCACCACGTAGACACTTGACCAATGTAAAGATAGTCTTATTTATGCCCCCGCAGATCATATTTTCGCTTGTTGCCAAACTTGTTTTGGTAACAATTACCAAACTTGTTTTGAGTTTGAGATCATCTTCATTCTGCTTTCTGCATTTAAGAACAAAATCACGTCTATATACTACTCATCATTAAGGTTGTTTCTCAAGCTTCCTGGCAGAGATGTGCAAGACGATGACGATCCAACGCTTCAAAATGGTTCCCAAGAAGCAGTGTGATCACCAGCTCTTAAAATGGGCAGATAGCTATCAAGCAGAGAGGCAAAAAACCAACATTAATTCATGAAGAGAGGCCTGAAGCACTACTGAAGAAAGGACCCAGCAGGTGTGTGAAATCTGGCTGTCGTGCCTCGACTACGGGGGTCGGTCCGAGAATCGTGGTCTTGAGGAATATTTGTAGCTCAAAGTCATGGCTAGCAAGTGAATCTCTCCCCCATGATCGCTCTCAGAGGAGAAGCCTTATGTAAAAGCCAGCAGCTAGCCGCAATATCATTCCAATTCCTTCACCAAGGCTCAGCCCCAAAATGCACCTTCCCTAAACTTCACTCAGCCAATCTCCCAGCCCAAGAATCCGAAACAGTGTTCTCTTCTCAATTCACCTGGGTTTAAGGTTCTTTTATTTTTTTTTCAGGCCTTACATATTAAAAAGAAAAAGAAAAAAGGGCGTATGGTTGATACCATTTCATTTTCTAAATTCTTATTAGCCTTATAGACAAAAGAAAGCTTGCAAGTGAAGGGTCAGATACCATTTCTTTTTCTTTTTTTTTGTCGCACCTATAATGTGTTTTCAGCGGATCCATATATATACACAAAAAGTGCTTTTAAGATACATCATCATAGACTGGTCCCCATACTGGCCCTATAAGGACCATGCGCATAAGAGGGATACTACCGCAACATAGAAGACAATTGTTTTCTCGTAGTTCGAACTCGCAGACCATCGTTGGTTATTAAAAGAGAACATAAGACTCCAAACCATATCTCCCACCTGCGAGATTTGTTTTTTCTTTTTGTAGATTAGTCTTTGAAGGCTACTTTTAAGTGAATACATCACAACCATACATACCGCCCAAATTCAAATTTGGAACGTTTCTTGTTTCTCGAGGTCATACTCGACCATTATGAAGGTGCTTAAATTTTAAGAGTTGTGTTTGGTAGGGTAAAAGCTATGGTGTGATGTCTTCACTTAAATAATAATTTATTTAAAAATCAATAATTGGTTTTTTTCTAGCCCTTTATGAAGATGCAAATGCCACTTATTAATAAAAATATCCAAACCCGTAGTTCCGTGAATGATTATTTTCTGAATTTTAAATCCCATGAACTTTTTTTTTTAAAGAACATTTTCTTTTCTTGCCAGGAAAACAAAGCGACATGCAAAGTAAAGCATAAATTCTGGTATTCTAAAATGCTATTGCTCTTCAATTTAATGTTTTTTCATTCCTCGTATCAAAAAATATATTTAAGAATCCAACGCGTTTTCTATATCTATTTTTGTTCTTCCTTGTTTTTGAAAACACAGAAAGAATACTATTTATTTGGTGTTCTCCGAAACGATATTTTTATCTCAATTTATAATATGTGTTTTTTATGTTTTGCAAAATAAAAACTAAAAGATGCAAACGTATTTCTTGTTCTCATTGATTCCTTAAGAACATAGAACAAAGCTTTAAAAAAAGGTAAACTAAAGAGTTACTAAATTCTATCTCAAAGTCCCTCTTACTATTAAAGTTACTAATAATCATTTTTATTTTAAAATTTTGGTAAGTTAGATGAAGACAGACAAAAAGAGGTTGTATCCAATATTTTATTCTACTTTTTGGTAATAATGAAAATTTAAAAAGGGTTTTTTTATTACATAACTCCTTTTTTAATTTCAAAATTCAAATGAGCCTTATTTCATAACCTCCTCTCCATTGTTTTGCCTGCACTTCATATTTCAAGAAAGCACCCCAGTAATCACCACCCTTTCTCTCCATTGTTTTGCTGCTGTAAAGCACCTCATTAATCACCTCCTTCTCTCCATTGTTTTCGCTTCCGTAGCACCCTATTAATCACCAATAGCTATAGTTAGGAATTATGGGACGACTACAACTCACCACCCCATTATTGCCCATTGACAACCATCCATGATGGATTCCCAGCAACAGCCATGCTTGACCACTTAGGAGTTTGTATTCTAGAATGGGAGGTTTTTCTTTTCGGCATTTGAAAAATTTTTATCAAGTCGTTTGTTTCTTCATTTCAAAACAATAACTTGTAACTTCCACCACAATGTCTGGTGAACTCGCAAAATCATTGGTTGTTGTAAAGCTCATCAAAGATCTGAGTTCCGACAGTTTATCATTTAGTTTTGTTTTGTTTTTGCTTTGCTTTGATTTGTTTCTATGTGTTTTAGAAAAAGCACAAAGCTATGGAAACCAAGAGAAAATGGAGGCTGTGTGATATTTTCCCTCAAGTTCAAGTTATAGAAAAGAACGTGGCAATAGGTCCTAGAGAGTCCAGCTTCTGAAGGGCGCTAGTGCCGGGTTTTTCGCCATCAACGCCTGCCGAGCTCATCCCAAGGCACTCTGTGGTGGTCAGCGTTAAACGTACTTCATCTGATCTGCATACCTTTCCGAGGACTGGTAAATGGGCTTTTTTCTCCGTCAATTACTCATATTTTTACACACTTAGTTAATTAGTTGACCAGTGGAAGTTACCCGAGCACGCGCGGCAAGAGCACCGTAAAGCGCCTCGAGCTCGTGAGGCTTCGTGCCATGCAACTGGGGTCGTCCCAACAAAGCGGCGCGCCATGACTTTCGTGCATGCAAGACTCGCCCGAGTCTGGGCCCGAGCCATGTGGCTCCGGGCCCCTCGTGAACATCTCCTCATAGCAGATTATACCACACCATTTTCAAACCCCGCCCGATCCCATTAGCAAAAGCATGTATTATAATGGTCGGCTAATCTAATTTTTAATTTCGTTGTTTTTTGTTTTTTGTTTTTATTCTAGTATTGGGAATCTCCGTGAAGGATGAAAGGATGGAGGAACTGGAGCAAACAAGAACCAAATGTAAAAAATGAAAAAGTTATTTTCAACTGCAGGAGAGAGCAATTTCCTATTCCATATCTCATAAGGTATAATGAATTGAAAGGCTTCCTATTCTAAGAGATCAATTTCTAGAATCATCATATATTTCATGCCTTTTTTTGTTGTCAAACTTCTTTTTATTGTTTTTATTGAAAAGCATCACGTTTTCAAATCTTGTTTTGTTTGAGTTTGAGATCTTCACAAAGCAATTTACTCCTGTGTAGAAGCCTCCCTTCTTTCCGCAATCGTTCGTGTTCGAGACACATCCACCCTTCCATACTTTATGGGGATTGGGTCCACCAAATTTCCGAAATTTTGAAGAACTGTGATTCATTTTTTTACTAGCTTTACAATTTTGTCTCTAATATTGACTTCGATCAAAAAGGAATATTACAGACTTCACTGTTAAAGAGCACTAGCCATTGTAATTGAATAAGCCTCCCATATGTCACAATTGTAATACTTGTCTTTGAAAGGTCAAGAAGTTTCAATGTATTAACAAGACCTTCAGTGAGCCGATTGTGAGGACAACGTCACAACCAAACCAAATACAAAACAATCTCCTTTTATCGATCCGGGTCATAAACAACATCAAGTTTCCACTCAGACACACTTATCTCGCCTGTAAAATCTCAGACTTCCATTTCCGCTTCAGTCCTTAGAGTACACTCTTCAACAGCCTGAGAGTACATACCCGCATCATGCCATGCATGAGTTGTTTTCACTGGAAAAGGTCTCATATATAATTAGCACTCAAGAGAAACCCTTTATATTTATCTTCCGACCAAGAAACCAATTTACTTATCCTCTATTTTGTTTTCTTACATCTAAATGTAAATTATCTCCGTGATTGCTTAAAAAGACTTCATTACTCCGTCTCTGCCAATTACTACATTTACACCAAAACTTATAGTTGTTATATTCATGTTAATTTTGATACTTATATAAACACATATTTTAATCATATAATTTTATTATTTTTTTGTGTGAGATAGTAAAGTAAGGAAGGCAAGAGAATAAAAGCATGCTTGACGGTAAACAAAGTATTCCTTTTCTATTCCTTTTCATTAGGTAACTGAGCAAAAGGCAATCTAAAACTCCTTTCCGAGATGTTCTCATTATTTTAATTGGTTTTGATAAGCAATAAAGAACTTTGGTATGTGGAGCCAAACAAGAACAATTTGATTTTAAAGCTTCGTCGCATATTAGGGTGGGGAGCCAACTAACCTCAGTGAAAGGGGCGATTTCTCTAAGTGGTTGCATTTATTTGTCTTTACTGCTTTATAAATCTGTCTTTATCTTTTTTTTTTGGATCGGTAAAAGTCACATATTTGACTTAAAATAAGGAATCCGAAGAAATAAATCCACAGTATACGTATTTGAAAAATCACAGTACCAAAAAGTAAAAAGGAAAGGGGGAAACCTCACCACCTTTTTTTTACATGAGGCCATCCATTCCGAAAAATCTAAGATGGAATGCACCTCTTCACCTAAGAACATCCTTATTCCAAAGCTCCACTGATTCTAGACAAAGAATATTTTAATCTTCATTCAATACCATCCCATCTTTAAAAGCTATTTGATTTCTTTCCACACTATCCAAAAATTATACAAAGGAATAGAATTTCCACAAATTTTTCCTCTTTTTGCCAACAAGACTCCCTTATACTGTAATATAAATCATTTGCCCATATTTGGATAATAAGACATCATAGCTCTTCTAGAAGCATCACATTTTCACTGCTTTTTTTTGTCGAAACTTGTTTTGAGCTCTGAGATCTCTTCTTTCTTTTCGACTCAATAACAACCACGCTTTCAATATTCGAGAACAAAGCAAATCATAGTTTCTGAAGCATCACATTTTCTCGCTTTTTTTGGTTGTCGTAAACTTGTTTTTGAGTTTGAGATCTCTTTCTTTCTTTTGCTTTCTTTTGCAGACTCAAGAACAAATCATTGCCCATATTTGGAGGCAAATTGTGCCAAAAAACATTTCTAGAAGCATCACATTTTTTTATTCTTCTTTTGTCATTAAACTTATTTTCATTGTTATGGTTTTAAACCATTACTAAAACTTGTTTTGTTTGAGTTTGAGATCTTTTCTTATTGCTTCCAAAGATTCGTATAGAACAAAACTTCCATCGTTTATTTGAGAATATACAATCATATTTTCTAGAAGCACGCAGATTCTTCGCTCTTTGTTGTCAAACTTGTTTTTCTTTGTTATGGCTTAGAAACAATCATATATGGATGTTGGAATCAATGTGGCAAGAAATGTGAAGAGATAGAAAATAGATGGGAGCTACATCGAAGAAAAGAGAGGAGTTTCCTGAGCTACCTCACTTTAAGAAAGGAACAACAGTAAACAAATGATCAAACGAGGGATGAGGAATGGAAAGAAGAAATGGAAAGGAGAGAAAGAGGCTTAATGAAAAGGCTGAACACAACAATAAAGTCTTTCTATGATAAGCAGTTGAAAAGAGATGAAGAGGTGCTTTCATTCTTAGAGAAAAGAGAGGAAAGGATGGAATCTAATATGTTGAAGAAGGACAGGGGCTCGCAGATGAAAGGAAGAACAAGAACAAGATCACTGAAGAGTGACAAGGAGATAGAAAGGGGACAATAATTACAGACAAAAATTATGGATTGATAGTCTTGACCACATGAATTCAAATGTAGTGAACATGCACTCTATGCTCACTGAAATTGAAAGTTGTATGAATACCCTTGGTGCTAGGCAAGATCAAATTGATCACTGGGCAATAGATTATTGCCTCCGCAATATTGATTGTAATCACCTCCTCCCTTTAATATAAAGTTTCCAAACCACTTGTTGAATAATTTCGTGTTAATTTTCAGTCTTTGTCAACGGTTTCATAGATTGTGGTTTAGTGCGTAGTTTATCAAACAATTTGAAAGAGTTTGAGATCTAGGTAATTTGGATTCGTGAGCCGAACTGGCTGTTACATTGAATTGATTGGAATCAAGTCTGTGTGTATGTCCTTTAGTCTACCAACATGTCATGAGACTGTCATGAGAGAATCACAGAACTGAAACCCAACTACACATCCTGTTAGACTCCAATCAAAGCTAAGAAGAGAAACCTCCAAGTATGTCCTCCTCTCTAAGGCCTTTAATGGAGGATACCGGGCCATGGGGTTTGATGTGATGGAATCACGTACAATTCCTAATGGTGATACAAGAAGAAGCAACAGTTCTTATACCCCATCGCAGCTCGCCAAGGATCTTTACCCACCATAGCAATCGATAGAATGAATTGGATTAAGTCCAATGTAGAAGCATATTTTTATTCATAATAAATCAGATCTCCATGTGTACATATTTATAGATATTAGAGATCCTATGTCAAGTTTATCCCTATAATTAAGTTATTTGCCTAATTGCAGAAATCTCTCTAAACTAGAAATAAATATATTAGTAATAGAAAGACTATAATAAAGAATCCCTTGACTATTAATCCAATATCTCCAAAGACTCCCTGTTATATAGATGTTTATAATTTTTCCAACTTGCCCAAAAACTTCAGAACACTGACTTAAACAACTTTTGGTGAGATATCAACCACTCCCTCTGATCTTCGATCAATCTTAGGCAATCCCGACAATTTTCATCCAATTTCTCCTTAATGAAGAATCCGCTTCACCTCCAGATGCTTTATACGCATCATGTTGTACCTGACAGTGAGTTAATATCACATGTCATGAGCCATCCTTTCAACAAAACAATCAGCCAGTAAGAGTAGCTCAAATCAACAAGAAGTCAGCCATAACATCCGTTATATTCCAAGTGTCATACTCCTTAAATTCAAAAGATCTCGCGTTTGAACGTGCGTCAAACATTCGCTTCGCTTCCATGTAACGAGATTACCACCTACAAAGGTGAAATATCCCGGCAGATCGCTTGTCATCTATCGCTCGTACCCTCAAGATCACTATATGCATCCACACTTTGACAATCTACATTTTTAGTGAAGAAATGCCCTTTCTAGGAGCGGACTTCAGATACCTTAAAATGCGCATAACTGCATTCATATGTTGTTCTCCAGGATTATGCATAAACTGGGTAACAATACTCAATGCATAGGCAGATCTGCCGAGTGTGCTGGTACATCAATCTTCCACCACCTCGTAGATATTTCCTTTATCAATGTGCACTCGATTAGTCTTAGCACATAACTTCAATCCTTCTTCATCGGGTGTATCATCTATCACAGAGTTTCAACATACTAGTTTCCTCGTAACAATCTAAAGCATATTTTCTTTGAGAGACAAGAAAATCCCTTTATCGATTATGACACTTCGATCCCAAGAAATATTTCAAGTGATCGAGGTCTTCATTTTGAATTCGCTGACAAGTAACTTCAGAGCCTTCCATCAAGGTCAGTATCCTCGAACCACTATGTCACTAACATACACAATAAGGCAAAGGATCAACATAAATTTGAACAAATTACCTGTGTTTCTCAGAGGCGAATCAATGAACAACTTGTAATAAACTCGTAAAATGGATTAAAAATCAAATAATGAGTTTTAGACTCATTTCAATAGCATTTGTGACTTTTGATACAAGACACCCAAAGACATCAGAAATGTTCGAGGTAAGTTAACTGCCAACTGACGCTTATGAAGATGTGCCGCCGCAAACCAAAGTTCATGGTGCAGTTTGATCTGACTTATTTAAACAACGCTTCAATGAGAGCTCAGGATGGTGTCCTGAAATCATTAGTGTTGCTATGCACTCCACATCCATATTACGTCGTGAAGGCAAGCGTGTCCCCAATAGGATAAAGGCATATGTGCGGGCTTCTATCAATGAAGCAATTGACAACCTCCAACAAGGACGATTTTCCGCTTCCTCCACCCCATCTCCGTTGGGGTGTATTCAATGCGTAGTTTGATGAATGATTTCATGGGGTCGGCAAATACCGCTTCAATTCAAACTCAACATTCTCCACTTCCATCGTCACTGCGGCAACTGAAACCCGTGCATTGTATCGAATGCCGCAAATCATTTTATGAAATTTTGAAAACAAGTTTACTTCACTTTTGACTTCATCAAACATACCCAAGTCATCCGGGCACAATCATCAGTCACTAAAGTAACAAATCACGATCCATCCAAAGTAGCAAATTTAGACGGGCCCCAAACATCGGTCGTATGATCATAAAGGAACTGGACTTGTTCAAAGTTAATGGAAACAAACATGATGCGGCTTTTTTTGCAAGTTCACAAACATCACATTGGAAACTAGGAGACATCAAAGTTTTCAAATAAACTAGGAATAATTTTCTTCATAACCAAAAGAAAGATGCCCCATACGCGATGCCATAAATCCAGCTATCTCAGATTTCCCTTTTTTTTTTTTTCCGAACCTCAATCTTTAAAGCTTGATCTGAATTCATTTTAATCAAGCAGACACTGTCCAGCACATAGCTTTTCCTCGCCACACCACACAAATCCACTCAACAAGTTGCCTTGTCTTATGTCCTTAAATACACAATATTCAGGCTAAAAATGACAAACATGCACAAGGCAAAGGGTTTTAGAACTCGACAAAAGATTATAGTTCAAAGAGGGAATAACCAAAGGTGACCCAAATTCAAGGTGTTAGTGAGGGACAAGGATCCTTCCCCACACCGAAATCGAGGTAATCATCAAAAGGTGGAAAACAAAGCTGTGAGGAAGATTTAAGAGGTGAAACGGTTCAGAAATCAAATGCTGTCATATGATCCATAGCAATCTTAATCAATTATCCATGCACGCCCATTAGAAACGTATAAATATTTAAACCTACTAACATTACCCGTCGTCGCCGCCAAAGCCGGTGACCCTTTCACCGCCATCATCCTCTGTCTTTGTTTCAAATAATCGCAAAGAGGCCTTTGGAATTCTTTCTTCCGAAGAATGCACAAGATCCCACCATTCCTGATATTCCACAAGTCTATAGCATCTACTTTTGTTTCACCATTTGATCATTGCAAAGTATTTGTATGGATGATTTGTCTCTCACCATTAGCAAAGCCTTAGGATGGACGGGGCCTTTTTTTTGTCTTATGCTTATTGCTGAGGAGACCGCTTTTGTTAGGACCTGCTCCTAGTCACCATGGCTAAAGCTTCTCGTAATTTTCCAATATCCGTATATCACCCAAAGGTCAATATCTTCATGATGAACTAGGCATAACACTCTTCATTTCAAGGATAGATCCTTCTCAAGATTTTGCCACGCATTTGCCTAAAATCACCTCTCTCTAATCCAACGAGAAAGATATGCACCCTTTGTCGCTGAAGCAATTTTTGATAGGCAAATATTTGTCTCATCCACCATGACCAATTTTATCACGATTATCCAACTCACCGAAGATTTCAGCCGGGCTTCTCCATAATATGCAGTAAGCCTCAAAGTTATTTTGTTTTGCGAGAAAGCCCTCTGTTCATGGTAAACCCCACCATCTCGTCTTCTTCCAGTTAAAAGGCGATGTAGTCTAAATATTCTGCATGTGGGTGTTTAATATATCGCTTTCCATAATCTCTCGGGGGACATAGACATCAACAACGAATTTTAACCTTCGATTATCTCGAATACCGCCTCTTCATAGCTTCATCTTTTCCTTAGCGGCGGCGATGTGCCACGAACAAAAGCAGAGTTTCTCCTTCTCAGCAATTTGAATTCCTAACATTTGAGACCACAGATCATATTGATCCTCATTCAATACGGGGCTCCTGAATTGAATGATGAACTCATGTCGGCTTTAACACTTGGGTAGATTTCAGACAAACGTTTCTGTGACTTGACTTGCTCATGGTTTAAGGATTCAAAGAAGAATGATTTAGTGGTTTCGTGGTTTTGATACCAACTCAGGATAGAGAAGAATAGTCTTTATTCATAATACAATCAGATTCTTTACATGTACATATTTATAGAGATATTGGGAGATCCTACAATCAAGCTATTCTATAATTAAGTTATTTTCCAATCAGAGTAGTCATCTCTAAATCACAGGAAAGAATATAATAGTAATAGGAAAGAATTACAACATATAATTCATCGCTTAAACCAATATCGCAACAGCTCTCCAAATGAAGCAAAGTACGGGTTCTATACCCCATCACTATGCTCAAGGATTGTGCTACCCACCTAGCAATTTGATAGAACGAATCAATGATTAAGTCCAAAAATTATATGTTCTGATTGGAATTAAAACAAATAAAAACTCCTTGTTTGCCTTGATTGGAGCATACCTAAAAAAAAATCACCGAATTGGAAAAAGTCATGGGGAGGAACTGTCGTGTTTTAGGGTATAGTTTTGGTTTTCGATTATGGATTTATATACTACATACGCCTAATAACGTGGCCACAAAAATGTAGAGAGTAGCAACTTGTTTTCCGTGGTTTGGATTGTGTGAATGAATCTGTAGACGATTTGAAGAGTTAATCATCTTGTTCTCTTAATTTCTACAAATCTTAATTATTATATAGGTCTTCAATCTGGCTTTTTTTTTTTTTTCATTTTTCCATGATATTTTTTTCAGTCTTCTTGCTTCCATAATATATTTATTTTTAGTCTTTACTACCAATTATTCAAGAACTGTCAACAATATAGATATTGTCTTTTCCAACCCAAGAATCTTCATATGATTTTTACAATGCTTATACAAAGTTAGGCTCATTTATAACTCATAGGTGGGTGGAAATTGCTCGACCTATTGGCCTGCCCACCCTAATTAGGGTCGGCCATTAATTTATTGACCTCAAAACCAAAGCAAATTAGGGCCTGCTTTGGTCATTCACTAAAATTTTGCCTTTAAGGCAATTTGGCCCCATCCGCTTGATTTTGTGGCTGGCCAAGGTTGCTTATATTTAGCTCGAAAAACAAGGCCAATTTTGGCCAAGGCTTCGATTTGAGCAGCTCAATGTTGGCTCAACCCAAATTTCTGCCTGCATAACTTAATTCACCATATCTAAAGTAAAGAAAAAGAAATATAGAAGAAAGTGAAGGAAATAAAATTTATAGGAAATAAAAAAATAAAGATTAAACTTAATAAATTAATTATATATATTTATTTGTTTATCTCTATTATATAAAGAATAAGAAATTTCCAAAATATATCAAATTATGATTATATTTGATTTTCTTTATATTTTTTCACACTGAAATTAAACATGAGAAAATTTATTTTTCTATTCTTTCTTTTTCTTCTAGAAATATTTTTCTGGGTTCCAAACGGAGCCCTAGCATCCTCTGTTCATACATAGTATAATATAATCTTTGATAAATAGAATATCTAGTAACCCCATCCAAATATAACATTCTATTTGTATCTCTACATATTCAAAAATTGAAAAAGATCAAATATATAAAGGATAATAGTTTAAAGGGGACAAATTAAAACTTATTTGCAAACTAACATTTTTTTAAATCTAAAAGGATGTACAAAAGATAGCTGTGAAAAATTCATTTAAGGATATAGTTATAATCTGTGGTGTAATCGAGTCGAGCCGATTGATACAAAGGTCAAAACACTAACTCCAATTCATAAAAACTCAAAAGCCTCATACTAGACTCAAACCGAGAACACCAAACTTTTTTTCTCAGATGTTTGAACTCAACTCAGTGAAATAGTCGAAGTTACTCAAACTCGACTCAACAAAACTCCTAATCAATTAAAAAATTAACAACAATATACTGATTCGACGAAATCGACTTAGTTCAATTAGAAATTAATAAAACAAGAAAGCTCTCAATTAACTCAAATGGGCGATTCGACCATATTGTGATACTCGAATCGGCAACGATAAACTACTTCAAACCCAAATTGAACATCGAGTCAAATTTGAGTATTCTATGATCAAGTTCGACAGCTTATAGTTTATTTAGCACCCCTAGTTATAATTTGATGGATGAGAATTTGTCATGTAGGATTTATCTTTGCACTTTCAAGGGCATTTTAATTAAAAGTGACATTTTCTAGATGACTCTGCAAGAGATTAGTTTATAGATATAACTTTGACATCATTCATTTTAAGCCAACTTCTCATAGACAAAGACCGGTTTACAAATAAAATCTCATATTAAGAACACACAAAGAAATGTGTATGAGAGCAATTCCATATAACGCTGCTTCTCAAAAAAAAAAAAAAGCCTTTATGATGTGGAACATATGTAACATCACTAGAATGTTATGTTTTTACATTAAGGTGATTGTATTTATTTATTAAAAGTTTAGTAATGCTATAGAGATATATGAAAAAAGTGTATTCTATCTTGAGTATTTACAACCACATGAATTATTAACAAGCAATCATATGAAAATCTACAATAATTGTTGAATCTAATGACACAATAATAAAATATGAAAATAAAAGAAAAACACCATATTTACATGAAACTCCTTACGGAAAAAACTAAAGACAAAGGAGAAAACCCGCTTCTCATGAATATAAGAATAATTGCTAAATTATGTAAACTGACAGATAGAAATAACCCTATTATATATGTTGATATGATAAAAATACTCGAACAATATGTATGTAGCGTAAAGAAGAAAGGCAAGTTTCAAAGACTCATTGAGGAGCTACCATCAAGATGAAGACTGTCACTTCATGATGTTGAGAGTTCGAGGCGTATGTTTATACCAATCGGGCCATGGACTCATGGCCATGCGTGTGTAACCCACTCATCCTAAAACACACCTTTAACGTGATTTTCCAGAAAGAATTTTTAAGTAAGAGTCAAAATAATATGGCCATGCGGGTCATTATCACCCAACAGAGGAGAGAACTTATGGAGTTCATCGCCTTCCTAGAGTAGAGGACACTGATGCGTGACTTTTGACCTGAAAAAGGTAAATTCCATATATGCCCCCAAAGATCATATTTTCTCGCTCCTTCTCTCTCCCCCCCCTCCAAGTTGTCAAACTGTTATTGTTTCGTTTTGGAAACATCAATAAAACTTGTTTCTTTGAGTTTGAGATTCCTTTTCCCGTTTCGCACTTCAAGAACTAATCTTCATTGCGTTTATTTGGAGAACAAGAGAATTCAAAGTATTCAGAAGATCATATATAAAGCCGCTTGTTGTCAAAACTTATTTTTGGTAACAATTATCAAACTTGTTTTTGAAGTTTGAGATCATTCCCTTCTCTTTCCAAAGTTTCCTTCATTCAAGAACAAATCATTCCCTGCTATATATACTATCATTGCTAAGTTGTTTCTCGTCATGGTGAGATGCGACGATGACGAATCCAACCTCAAAATGGCTCCCAAGAAGCACCGACTTGTGAAACCCAAGAGTGCCAGGTTTATTATTTCTTTCTTTATTATTTTTCTTTTCCTCGAAATGAGCTTAATCGGTAATTCTTGTTTTCATCGATCTGTGATAAAACAAACCCCCAGATTTTTTCTCTAGACCTCGATGACGAAACGATCACCATATTAGAATCATCCGCGAAATCTAGTAGAACCGCATAACTCGTCGAATCTCCGAGACGTAAATGGATTTTTATCGATTTCGAGGTCTGACGAGCTTAATCGTGGGGTGACATGTACAAGAGGTACGCCATTGGCACCAGGATTTGTGCGGAAAATCTCATAACCCATGGACCGTAAGGTTCTCGTCGTATACCCTAGAACGCTACAATGTACCTCCCCGCGGAAGCAGCTGGTTCATGGTTTACATGGCGACACTTGCCATATTGAGAGTTCCATGTGCAGTCGGGCACCGGAGAATCCAACATCGTCTTCGTGTAGTGGAGAAACTAGAACTGAAGGGGTTCCTACTGGTTAGAATCTCAGTCTGTAGTGAGGAAGAGAGGAAAATCATAAAAGAGAGAAGAGAAGGAAAGCAAAGGGAAACCAGAAAAAAGGAAAGAAAGGAAGGAGAAAGGAGGAGGAGCTGCAAATCCTCCATCAAGGTTAGTTTCGGGAGGACCCAAATTTGAGATTCCACACATCTGCCAAGAGGTGAAGAGATTCTTCTCTTGGTTATTTCCTTTTGTTGGGGCTGAATGGTGATTTGCTGAGTTACAGGTGATTGTTTCTGAATGAATAACATGCCAGAATTTTATGGGTTTTAAGACTGAATTTGGTAGATGTTGTACTTGTTGAAACTTTCTCAAAGCCTGAAGACTGAATTTGTGATGTTGTAATATTTTTTGTTTTTTAGACTGAAAACTCAGGTTTGGTGTATTATTGTATGTACGACTAACATGGCAGAATGTTATGGGTTTAGACTGAACATAACTTGGTGTATTATTGTAAGGAATGAAAACATGCAGAATTTCCTGGGCTTTCATCCATGACTAACATGTAGAATCTTTTGGGTTTTTAGATCAAAGAAAACTCAGTTTGGGGTATTATTGTATGCATGACTAACATGCAGAATGTTATGGGTTTTTAGACTGAAGAACACACCTGGTATTATTGTATGAATGGTTTTTTAGAATTTCCTGGTCATGCATGACCAAATACGTAGAATCTGGCTTTGTGATCAAAGAAACCTGTAGTTTGGGTATACTATTGTATGCATGAAAACATGCAGAATTTTCTCTGGGCTTCCATGCATGACTAACATGCAGAATGTTCTGGGTTTTAGAATGAAGAAATTCAGTTTGGTGTATTATTGTATGCATGAAAACATGCCGAATTTCCTGGGCTTTATGCATGACTAACATGTTGAATCTTTTGGGCTCTTAGATCAAAGAAAAACTGGGTTTGGTATCATTGCTTGCATGGTTAACATGCAGAGTTTTTCTTGGGTTCCTTAGACCGAAAGAAAATCAGTTTGGTATCATTGCTTGTGTATGGTTAACATGCAGGATTTTTTCTGGTTTTACCCTGGTTGTTTAGGCCATAACTTTTCCGTCTCAACCCGATTCGTTCTTGACCTATGGAAAGTTCATGGAGTCCAGAATCTAGCCATAAGCCATTCAGTTGAAATAGGTGCTCACATCTGTGCCGAAAACTGTGCTTTAACATATCAATATGGGTGTTTAAAAACATTGGTTGTAATGTGTTAGTGTTTGAACATAAGCCACTTCTTGGCATGTAGCAGGCTATATGATTGATCGATCATGTCTCAGCTCAGAATATGAGTTATGGGAATTACTTGCCTAAGTAATGGTGGGAATTATGTTATCACATGCTTGAAGATGTGTTGATATGAAAATGAACCGAATGATAGAAAAGATGTAGTGCATGCTTATGATGTACCGATGGAATGTGTGAAGACAACATGACTGCATGTTTGTTGATGCTGAACTGAATATATGAAATGTTGTATGCATTAGATATTTAGGCAACATAGTTGCGCGCACAAAGCGTAGTGTGACTGTGTAACTACGTAGAGGTCTTCACATTGGTCATGGGTTTGAGTGCAGTGACACAAATTGCATTGTATTGTAAAGCAGAATAAACACATTACATGAGAGCTTACATGGTATCGGGACACTCTGCCTTGTGTTAAACTGTGGGCTTGGGAATGGGATCTAAGTCCACCAGTTCCACAAAGGTTAAAACAAAAAACATCACAGCTGTATTAATATCAACCAGCTAGAAACTTATATCCTTCTACTTTCAAGCAGATTTGCATCGGGTAAACAAACATGGAATACAGTATATCAAATTAATATTTTAATTAAATTATAATTGTCAGTCGCCATCACGAACATGTAGGTGAGATGGTTTGAGCATCTTTACCCAACCAAGGGTCTCGAAAGTCCAAGCCCCGGGATTGCAACCGTCTTCAGGGTAGATTTTTACCACCTCGTTGTGGTCCTCCCATCTCGTATGTGGATTGGTGTGGTAAGGACTTAGAAATGTCTTTTGTGTGTACATGAACCCATACAATATCTCATAGTATGACGGAAAAAATATAAAATTAAATTAAACATTGTCACCGTTTAGGTATCCAATTTTCTTTTCTTTCTTATTTTTGATTAAGATATATATATATATATATATATATATATATATATATATATATATATATATATATATATATATAAATTTGTAGTTGGTGGCAATAAAGATTGTATAATATTGGTGATTCATAGAAAATTTTGTGCTAATCCTAGCCTGTAAATAAGTACTAAATAAATGATGATCCTCAAATTTAAACTGTGAAACAAATTCTGAATTTTAAATGCACTTCTTTATATATCTCACATTTTTCATTTGTCCGAACAACTGTAGCTTTGACTTGTTCAAAATGAAGGCAGCCCAAACACTCCCAAGATGATAATAAATGGAAGATCATCAAAATTTTGAGTGCAGATAATAGCGTCGTTGTACGTGGTATTTGTATATTTGCAAACTCTTTTGAAATATTTGATTAAAATACACCTGGTCAATCCAAATGTGCCAAATCAAACATTTTCTTTTTTTTCTTAGAAAAATAATCATTATAGAATAAAAATACTTTTTGTTTTTTTAGCTATTTACATGTATCTATTAAAAAAATTTCATATTTTATAAGAAAACAATGCAATCCCAGCCTTCGTCAAACAAGTATAAAATAATGTTCAAGGATTGAATTTTCGAAATTCAGTGTTTCAAAGGGTCTTTGGATTGAATATATTGAAAGATACTTTGTCAATAGTGAGTCCTTTTAGTTTAACAATGTGGAGGGCCACATTTACAAAATTGGAAGTAATGCATCCATCATTGACTGGTTGGTGCGTTCTTTTCTACCAAATCACTATCTGCAAGAAATATGCTGAGGGATTTAATGACTTCTATCCATATGTTTTCTTTAGTGGGGGAGGACTAGGGAAAGAAATAAAAGAAAATAGAAAGAATAATGGAAGGAAATAAATTCTTGAGGAAAATGCAAAAAAGGTTTAAACTAATAAATAAATTTTATATGTTTATTTGTTTCTTTATCATATATGACATCAATCTAAAATATGTAAAATTTTGAGGTATTTTGATTATATTTTATTTTCTTTTATATTTTTCATGGTGAAAACAAACATGAGAAAAATCATTTTTCTTATTATTTTTTTCTCTTTTCCTACATTTCATGTTCAAAAAAAACAACCTTTCAAGTAATATTTGCCCAAATGCCTGTAATTCAAGCTTCTTTTAAAGATTTTGCCCAAATTGAGATATATGTTGTTTTTTAAATATGCAATCCTAATAGTCAGGTTAGATGTGGGATTTTCTCCCTTCTTTTCTTTCCTATAAAAGGGGGATCCCCTTTATAACCACATCTCCTCATCCACTTGGGCTATTTCAGAAGATTACCTGTAATCAAGCTCTACATTTTTGCCTCAATTTCTTAGAACATTTCACATTCTTGAGTTTGTATTTTCTTTAATCTGTGGGAGTTGTTCACACACATGCCCGAGATCGAGGCTACTGCTTCTAACCTCAGTAAATTTCCTGTGTGTTCTTTATTTGGTATTATTTTTCTCGCTATAACTATTTTAGTTGTCACATTGTGTATAAGAGATTTGCCGTGCATTCAATAAAGTTACTATTCACGATCGGAAATACTCATTCACATGAATAGTAAAGCAACATCATTCACATGAATATACCATTTGTTAATTTGGGGAAAACTAACTCGGAATTTCCCAACAATTGGTATCAAAGCCAAGGTTCCACTGAGTATGCTCGTGGAGCAGGTGATATCTCGATCTTCCACATCGTAAAGGTTCCTTCGCTTTTGGGTATTTTTTTCTCTATAGTTTCTAAGTATGCTCTGTGGTTGCAGCTTTGTCTGATCTTCCACATCATAAAGATTCTATTGGACATTGACATTCAAAGGATACCTATTTGTTGTAAAAATGTCGTAATCTGAACTGCACCATCAACTCTCTACACCGAAAGGACTTTCATCAAGATCAATGGTGACTAAATACTCAAATTTGATGTGAGAGAAATTTGATGGCACTAATAATCTTTGCATGTGGCAAATGTGGAGGTGCAGGATGTTCTTTCCAACAGAGGTTGATGTTGCACTAGAAGAAAGCATACCGTATATGTCGATGAGAAAGATTGGACAAGAACTAATTGTTTAGCTATGTGGTATCGATTTGATCAGGTTCTCCAAGGAGCCAAATATCCGTTTATGAGAGAGGACGTCTCAGCAAAATGTGGGAAGGAGGTATTGGTACATGTAAAGTCTATAAGAAGAGCACAGAACAAGCTCTATACGCGAACGGTTGTGGTCAGCTTCCCAATATAAAACCAGTATTCAGAACTGACATCAAGATCACTAAGATTTGATTTTTAGTAACTAATTTATTGAATTTAGATGAGAAAGTAAGTGAGGTCGATAAGTCTTGATATTGCTAGCTTCCTTCTCGATGAATTTACAGAACATCTTATTGTTGGGTATGTTGACTGGAAGGAAACACAATAATCTTTAAAGAAGTAACATCGTTATAATTCTAACAGATCGTAAGTTTAAAGAAAACAATTAGAACATGTTGTTTTCACCCGTAGTTTACATTATTCTAGGTCTTAATCAAAGTCAAAACCAAAGTGGAGAAGGAAGATTCAGCCAAAAGGCAAACTTCAAGGTAAAGATGACAACGTGCCTTTGTCAGAAAAGGGCATTGGAAGAAAGACCGTTTCCTCCGGTTGAAACATAAAAGAGCGCGCGCATCCGAAGCATGTAGGGGTCGTTAACAGATGTCAGATTTTTTCATCGGTTGTGTCATCGCACGTCAGTATCGGGCTATCCGGTTAGTGATTCAATATCTCATATGTGTTTCGTAAAGCAGAGTGGCTCAAATTTCGGCGTAACTTGATGGTGGTGTTGTTCATTCGCAAACAATCAAATCTTGCAAGATAGCCTGACTGTCAATCAGCTTGAAGAATCATGACGGGTCGAACAAAGGCCTGAGAAATGTTCCTTATTTAAACTTAAGCAAACTCACTGGGAACCTTGGAGTCAAAAGGTTTCACTATCATTCTGCAGAATGGGATTCTCGAAGTTGTTTCTGTGGAGTACTTTGTGGTGATGAAAGGTACAAGAAAGAAACAACATGTACCTTTATCAAGGAGGAATTTCGAGATCTGTCCGAGCTCCCTCCCACCATTTATCTCCAAACATGTACTATGCATGAAGCTGCTACGGAAGGCTTAACCTGCTTGAACCAAGGCCTTGCATCCTCATGTCTCGCTTTTTGCAAGAGCTACCTTCACATGGTCTCTGCACGGAGTTTAAAGCCAAAATAATCCTTTTTTTTTTTTTAATAAATACACATATAGACTTGTTTTAAAATTAATCTAAAATATATTCATCCATCGCGGCTTTAAAAAATCAACCTTAAACCGTAATTGATAAATGCAATTTAAATTTAACCTTAAATTCACAAGAAGGTAATTTTGTAAACTGCAACCAGGAATGCTAAGCCTAGAAAATATACAAAAGTAAATCGCCTTGCTATCAAACTCCCAGACGTAGAAATGTTCCATAAATGATGCCTATTCATATCCTTTAATAGAAATTTAGATTTTCTCTCTGATATCGTTTAAATCATGTAGAATCAGAAAAGCATGTCTTTATAATTTCAGGTGATCAGAAGAACCACCCCGCCAACAAGGCAATTCCTCGCCCGATCGCTTGGTGTGGACCACCGATAAAGCTTGGGTCAATCTAAAGAGAGAAAGCAAAGAGAAGGCAGCAAAAGGGCTTTGACTATCTGGGGACAAAAAAGCAATTTCAACAAGATAGATTTGGTGAAGTTAGGTTGGGTGGCAGCTATCATGAGTCAAAATGGCACTTGATTATTAGAACTACCACGTACCACAACAAGGTCTGAGGTTTCATCATTTTCCTCGGGATTCCAAGACCTTCACATCATACCAATCTATAAATATAGTTTGTTAAACCATAAGATGTTCCGAAAGGGCCATGCACACAAAGCAAACGTGCCTTTAAGCTGAAAAAACACTTAGACCAATTCTCATACGGTGCTAGTGGAGGAACTATAAGACGACAAAGTTTCCACTATAGAGCAAAGCCAAATCGCAAGGTTTGCACCCGAGACCATTGGATAAGTTAAGAAATACTCAAACCATCTCACCTATATGTTCGTGGTCAATGGTGCAAGGTTCAAATCTTCCTTCGAAAAAAATAATCTGCTGTAACCAGATGCATCTTAATCCAAACTCAACTGGGATTTTAGTGGGTTTCTGAATGCAAGAGTGATACCGATATCTTATCAAATATTCTTTAATTACTGAAATGGACCATGTTAATTTCATTTCACATTTATTACATTTATTAAAAATAAACAATAAAGACTCTTATTCCCTATCAAGCAACAGGAGGGAACAGACTATCAAAATATAGGCCATACATATATTCACTTAATAGTATCCTATCACACGTAGGCTTAAACAGTTCCTCAATCCCATAGCTCCGCTTGCTGCACGCAAGCTTGGTCTTTGTAAGATCCGAATGTCACCTTTGGTATAGTAATTCTGATCAGATTTCTGCAAATGATCCTCCATCGGAGAAGCCACCATCTTGATTTCAAAAGAAACGATGTTCAAGGGCCACACTCTATCAAATCAGAACAGATGAGTTCTCTTTGTTCATTCCATCAATCCCTGCTTCGCACTCACCGCTGCTTCTCAGATAAAATACTCAATTAGTCTCATTGGTTAGTATTTTGAAGTGCGTGAAGTATTTATCATGCATAAATGCTAAAAACTTAGAATATATATTAGTTCCATGCCAATTAGAGGTGGTAATTGTGGTTCATGAGTCGCGTCAAAGAGTTTTATATAGTATTCGTCGCAACCTCGAACACGACACAAAAGTTATTATAAATAATAAACAAACATCATCCTGTAATTAGTAATCGGGTAACATGATACGCATTTGAAATATATATATATATATATATATATATATATATATATATAACTAAGTTATGGTCAACATTTACTGGAACAAAACACGTAAATTATACTCAATCCAAACCCTCAAAAATTATAAGAGTTCGTGTTGTGTTAATGTATCGTATCAAATTTTGTCGTGCCTAATGCCAATGTCTAAACACTCTTCTCGGCCCTCAACCATGTTCTCAAAATCAAGAGTAGAAATACCTTTAGAATCACTTAAACACCAAAAAGATGCTCTATGAAAAAGGGGTTTTAAACACGAAGAACACAAAATGTAATTAAGAGGAGCCCTTACTCAAACAAGTTTTGAGGTTCTCGGAACAAAAAACTCGTGAAAATAGGAACCAAATAAAGGACTATATAAAATAGAGAGATCAACCTTCCGAAGTAAACTGATTGATCTATGCTTCCACCGTCTCCTTCCAATGATGTCAACTGACATGGTAGCATGAAGGATCTTGGGAATAAGGTTATCTGAGTCACTTGAGAGAGATTGAAGAAGTGATCTCATGCTCACTGCTGATAACACCCATGACGATGCTAGAGCTAATTTGGAGAGGATAGATCAAAGGAGGAGGATGATTGATTGCTTTCTGTGGATAGTTAATTTGTGCAGCCGATATTTACAGTTAATTTCGGGGTAGATGTGGTGCGTTAGATCAACCAAATCCTAGTTTCTTAAGGATATTATTTTATTTCTATTATTATTTTCAAATATTATTTTATTTTTTTATCATTGTTTTGGGTATTAGTTATTTTATTTCTTATTATTATTTTAAAATATTATTTTATTTGATATTGTTTTCAATACTGGCCTCTTTATTTCTTATTATGCATGTATTATGACTAGGTATAAATAAATGCCTTTAGAGTTTAAGTTTGAGGACTTTTATCACTTTTATTGATTTATAAAAAATCAAAGCTTTTTGCTTTAATTATTCTCTCGGTTTGGGAATTGTTTTGATTGAGACGTAGTTTATTCTATTATTGATCAATCACAGTGTTTGATCAACAATCTTCAAAGCTACATAAGCTCTGTATTTCATTTATATTGTATGCTCTTCCAATCGATGACTAATACTGTGTTAGTGATGACAACCAATCCCAAGATGGTGATTGGGATCGCAGGTTAATAAAGATCGATTAATGAGTAGCAATAATCAATACAAAATTTAACTCAATAGCTTGGAAACACAAAACCTGAATTGTGACCGTTGTTTGAGGACACACGGGATAAGGGCGTATTATATCGATGATGAAGAATTGCTTCCTACAGATCTATTTTTTAGTCCCATTCCAAATATACGAAATCAAAAAGACTAGTCAGGATTTGATAACACCGCATGAGGAGGATGACTTGGGGTGAATTTTGGTGAAATCATGTGGTAGACAAAGAGGTGGAAGACAATGGGTAACCAAACTATGCAGAGAGACGATGAATACAACCAAAGTTAGATATTCCTAATTTCAAGAATAATCTTGGATATTGACGAGTTTTCTAGATTGGTTCATTGAAGTAGATAGTTCTTTGAATATACGCTGTTGTTGAGGATAGAAATGTTAAATTTATTGCTTAGAGGTTAGAAGAAGAGTTTTTAATAGTTTTTTATGGTGGGATAGATCAGAGAAAGAGATGAGGATGTGAGAGGGTGTGGTTCGATTCAAACACAGTGTAAGATGAACAACTGGATATGAGGTAGAGATTTTCGTCTTTCGGACTATAAACAATATATTTTTGATGCTAATTAGAGATGTACTACTGTGGCAGCGTAATTATGAATGAATATATTGTTGAATTTTTTTAGATCGACAAAGAGGAATAAGCATGAAGTGAGAACCAACATGTAGCTAGATATTTCAATGGGTTGAAGTATAATTAATAGACATAAATTGGGGTGCAGGCAGTCTTTCTTCACAAAGTAAGAGTGCCGGTGTACCTTGGCCATGAGTTAAGCAACACAGAGGAAACCAGGTACTCTATTTGCAGAATTATATGAGGTATGGACACAGACTTGGTGACAAGGAAAACACATTTCGTTGTTAGCTGTGTTCAGATGCCAGTGGCAGATCATCAATGTTAAAAGTAGGAAGTGAGTGTTCAGCTATGGCAGAATTACCTCCTTTGTCGTCAAAACAATAACACGCGCGTTAATCTTTCAATGTTAAGTGCTATATGTGGAAAGGCTGGACTATCGCTCTAAATGAATGTGCTAAATGGAAGGCAATGAATGTAGGAGAAGGACAATGATGTAGAGGATGAGGTGTGCATAATGGATGGAAATGAAATTGACTGAGAATATGAGCAGTGAAGAGTACACCGCCAGTGGCAGTGTCATATATCTCGGAAGTGCAAGATGAGACTCAGCACCATGCCACCAGGTGTACTGCAAGGAGCTCCAAAGACCCTACATTCGATAGTGGTGAGTCAAGAGAACATATTAAGTAAATATAGTTGCTGAGAGGCTCTTTCGCTTTAGGTGCACAATGCAAGGGGAGTTTGTGTGATCTTATTATTGATGGTGGGAGTCAAGAGAACACAATAAGTGCAGATGTTAGAGGCATGCTAGAGACGCAAAACCCCACCCTCCTGCTCCATATGCTATTGTGGATTAAAGAAGTTGATGGTATTCGGCACCTGAACATATATGCTGCACAATATCTATTAAAAAGTATAATGATGAGATGTACTTTATTGATAGATATGATGCTTGCCATATTTGTTTGGGCATCCTTGAGGGTATAGATGTGGATGCAACTCTGGGCATGAGTAATTTGTTTTAATTAGAGAAAGAGGGAATAAGAGCAGCGCACCACTCCTAGAAAGGAACTAACCTAAGGTTTCCATGTGAGGGAAGAAACTTTCTAACTATCAGGATTAATTTTCGATCTTCACTTATGATAAAGACCTGCAAGAAAATGAGCGATAGTTTAAATCTTTTGAAAATTGTAGTTACCAATCGCAATTTTTGGGACCCTTAAGCATAAATCGATAGCTTGATGACTATGATTTTAACTTTTTGAAAAAGCCAGAAACCGTAGTCACCAACTACTGTACTTATTGATATAAAAGTTATCCTAGTTTAAGTATTGAAACAAGTGTTAATTAATTTTGAGATTTTTTTTTTTGAAAATATTATTTTAGATTTTGGCTTGCTTACATCACAAAGTTTCAAGAAAGGACCTTGCTGAAAACTGTTTCCTTATTATATAATAATCTGCAATTGAAAATGAAAAACCATCCTCTCCAACTATATTTCACTTGCCCATTATGCTCTTCTTCAAGACCAAACATTTTTCTGTAATACATAACAATGTAAAACACCTGCAATGTTCCTTTCTATATTTCAATTTTAATTGTTTATACACTGTCCATTATCACTAAAGAGGTTCCCAGTCATTTTGAAGGCAACATTAGTAGAGCCACATTGTTAACTAAATTCTAAATTATGTATTAACTTCTTTCTTTATTTGGAAAATAGGAAAAGTTTTACAACATCGCTTCATTCACACATGCAATAAAACTGTCATATTTATGGTGCAACTTACATACTGATTTTGTTCATCAAAAGACAGTTTGAAAATTGATGTCTTACTTTTAAAAATTAAATCCTGACTTATAGAAACCATATTTTCTAAACAAGCTAAGTCTAAAGATTTATTCAGTTTTGTCTTTCATCATATTTGGTGTATTTTAATCAAATAACACCGTACACTGGCCTTCTGTTTATACGCGACCTGTAAATTTATTTAATTAGTCTAAACCTTCTTCATTCTTTCTCAAAAGAACTTTACCTTCCTCTCTATTATTCCTTTTTATTTTTCTTTCCCTAGTTCCTAAAAAACATATGGATGTTTATTACTCCTCTAACATGTTTCTTAATGCTTCGATTTAGTAGAAAAGAACACTTACTTCAACTAGTCAATGATGGATGCATTATTTCCAATTTCATGGTAAATTTAAGCCTACAATGTTAAACTAAAAAGGATTCTGTCTATTGAAAAAAATATCTTTCAATCTATTCAATTCCAAAAGATCCTTGAAACATGGAATTCGAAACCAACTTTGGCCACTTTTTGATCGTATTTTTGATAAAATACGCGATATTTTTATGCAAATAATTTTTTTTTAATAATATTACATATGCAAAAACAAAAGACAAAGTATTTCGTCTATAATGATTACTTGGTTTGTAAGATTTTGATTAGTCAGTGTATTTAATCAAATATTTCCACTTATTTGAAAGTTATTTTGCCAATGGCTTAATAACTGACACTGCCTTCATTATATCGTAATTCAAATTTTTTGATCTTCCATTTATTATCATCTTTGGAGTTTGGTCGCAGCAGTTATTTCCATTTTTGAACGTCAAGGTTTCAGCTACGTTCTGTGCATAAATAGTTTTCCTGAATATATATAAGAAGATTTCAAAGCATCTTTAACATTCCAGAATTTGTTTACACACCAAGCCAAATGCAGTGGATCATCATTTTGTTTAATTACCGCATTTCTGAACTGGATTATGCCATTTTTCCATGAATCACTAATATTATACACCTTTACTTCCACAAAGGGTGTCCCACAACTACAATTTTATATCTTTTAATCAAAGTAACTTGATGCTCCTGCCATGATAATAAAATGTGTCTTTATTTTTGATTTTTATCACACCATGAGACATCTTGCTGTTCATGGCTTAATAATGGAAGCTGCTAAACTATATCATATTAATTCCTCTTACTACTGGATGGATCACCAGCATGGTAAAACTCTATCACAGCATCAAGATACCAGGGCCCCAGGCTTGGAACTTCAAGACCATCGATTAAGATAAGAGACTAAATCCATCTCACTTACATGTTCATGATGCTTTATTAATTTTTTTTCAATTATAACTAAAGAAAATATTCATTTCCATATGCTACAGATTCCATTATTGTTGTTTATCAAGAATGCATCGAAGTGGTGAAGATAAGTTTCTACCGTTGATAATAAGATCCACACAATTGTTTTGCTTATCATTTTATGCCCTTTATTTTTCTTTATCCCGTAAAAGAAAAATAAAGTTAAGGAAAGAAAGAAAAAGGAATTAGATCAATACTTGGAAAATTAACCAACTGGATTTCCACACGTAACCTTCTTATAAGGAAACTGTAGAAACAATCATCACAGAGAAAACCTTAGTCCATTCCGGTCATCTATAAAGCAACACCCTTTGGTCTCACATCTCTCCTCACCTCAACTCACTACTCTCTTCAATTCTTCCATATTTTGATCCTTAATCTTTTTCAAACTTCAAGAATAATCACGGGTGTTTTTACTTATGAGGATACTTATGCACTGTCTGAATTTTCTTCCAAGATGTTCAAGGTCGCTATTCTTGATTCTCGACAACCCTCATTCCCAAGATAATGCCTCAGTTTCATCTATGTAAGTGAAATCCTTCCTGAGAAGGTTAGTTAATTTGTACTTTCTATTATAATCATATATATATATATATATATATATATATAGTTATATATATATATATATATATATATATATATATATATATAAGACTTTGCACCTAACAATCCTCCTTCTTAAACAAAGTTCCATCGAACCTCCTCAAAACCATGATTTTTCCTTCATCAAGGTCTGGTGTTTCATGAAACACCATCTATTGGGAGGGCTCCACTCGCATCATTTGATCTGTTCCATCCACATTGCTGTTTGAATTCATTCGATACCACTTAGTTAAGAACTCATAGACCCATCCACATTCCATGAGGTTTATAATTCATGCTGATACACTTCAAAAGCATTATCATTCACCGATGATAGACATTTGGAAAGATTTGTTGCAATATCCAAATTAAGTATATATATATATATATATATATATATATACATATATACTTAATGTAACAAAATTATGAAGGACTAATTAATGTTCTCTTTTCTTTCTCGTTTCTTCCTAGGAGCAAATTACATGACATACAGTGTCGATGCACAGATAAAGAGAACTCATAATCACAGGCCATAATCAGATCAATATCCCCAGCGTGGCATTAATCGATTTTATGAGCTCAAAGTTGTGCCTCCAGATGGAGGATGCATCTACAAGAAAACCAGAAATACCACACCAAGGATCATTCCGGTGTCCGTGAGGACCATAGCCGCGGTGGCAAAGAGAAGGGTCTCAAGATTGTCTCAAAGGCTATTGAAGCCTAAAATGCCCCTAACACATCCCGATGAATATTACAAAATATTGGCTGCTTTAGTAATTAATATTTGAGATCGTAATATTCGTAAGAATTAACATAATATTTCAAAGATTTTATTGTGATTCTTTTCCTACATTACTATTATATTATTTCTGGGCTTTGTAGAGATTTAGGCAAATAATCCTAATTATAGGAATAGCTTGATTGTAGGATTCTAATATCTCTATAAATATGTACATAAAAAGATATTACTTATTATAGAATAAAAAATATTCTTCTCTCGTTGACTTAATCCATCTATTCTATCCAATTGCTAAGGTGGCTAAAGATCTCGCGCAGCTTAACTGATGGGGTCTAAGAACCAAAGATCGCTTCTTGTATCGCCATTAGAGATTGCCATTGATTTCATCTGTAATCAGAATTCAAGTATCTCCATTAAAGGCCTGGAGAAGGGGAGTGAGAGCATACTTGAGAGGGTTTTTTGCTAGCCTTTGATTGGATTCGTGAGATTCATTAGTCATTTGTCTATATGATTTTCTCCCCCTACAATTCTATACCGTGCAGTAGACTAAAGGACACAATACAACGATTCAATCAATTCAATGCATCCAAACAGCTTACAGCCCTACTAAATCCAGCATTATACAACCAAACTATTTCAATTATTTGATAACTAAACTAAAAAACCACAATCTATATGAAACCACGATGCAGCAAAGAGACTCTAGAAATGTCATTGTGCTAATTATTCAATTTAAGTGTGGTTTCGAAGTTATTAAGAGGAGGAGGAGTGATTACAATCAACTATTGCGGAGGCAATAATCATTAGCCGATCAATTGATCTTATCAAGACTCAAGTGGTATTCAGCAACTTCTAATTTGAGTGAGTAGAGTGCATGTTCATTACATTTTAATTCACATGGTCAAGACTACTTCTTAACTATACTCTTTTAAAATCAGAAGTTATCATTCCTTTCTATCTCCTTGTCTCTCTTACCATGATCTTTCAAATTCCTTGAATTGTTCCCTTATAAATATATTTGAACCCCGTCTTTCTTCAACATATTAGCCTATCATTTCCTCTCTTTTCTAAGAATGAAAGTGCACTTTCTTCTATCTCTTTCAAACATTTCATCATAGAAGGACTTATTGTTGTGTTCCAGCCTTTCATTAAGCTCCTTTCTCTCCTTTCCATTTCTTCTTCCATTCCTCATCCTCCTGCTTGAGTATTTGTTCCCACTGTTGTTCCTTTTTCTTCGAAGTCAACCTCCGTAAACTCTCTCTTTCTTCCGACGTAGCTCCCATCTCTTTTCTATCTCTTCCATTTCACACATTGATTCCAACATCTCCATATAAGATCGTTTCCAAACCATAACAAAAGAAAACAAGTTTGACAATAAAAAGGGCGTAAAAATGTGATGCTTCTAGAAAATATGATCGGGCCTTGCTCTCAACATGGGCAATGATTTGTTCCTTCTTAATGTCAGAAGTAAGAAGAAGAGATCTCAAACTCAAACAAACAAGTTTCTGTAATGGTTTCAAAACCATAACAATGAAAATAAGTTTGACAACAAAAAAAAAGTAGAAGAAATGTGATGCTTCTAGAAAGTATGATTTGCTTGTTCTCAAATATGGCAATACAGTGAGATTTGTTCTGAGTGTCAAAGCAAGAAAGAAGAGATGTCAAACTCAAAACAAGTTTCATAACAAAAAATGTAAAAATGTGATGTTTAGAAACTAAGTGATTTGCTTTGTTCTCAAATATTGGCAATGATTGTCTTGGAGTGCTGAAAAGAAGAGATCTCAAACTCAAAACAAGTTTCACCAAAAAAAAAAAAAAAAACAGAAATGTGATGCTTCTGAACCAGGATGTTTGTTCTCAAATATGGGCAATGATTTGCTTCTTGATGGAAGCGGATCTTTGTGGGCAAAAGAGGGAAAAGCCGTGAATTTATTCCTTGTATAATTTTTGATATTGTGGAAAGAGAGAAATCGACAGCCTTAAAGATGGGATGGTAGATGGGACGAGATTAAAATATTCTTTGTCTAGAATCAGGAGCTGAATGTGTGTTCTTAGGTGAAGAGGTATTCCATCTAGATTTTTTCGGAATGATGGCCTCTATGTAAAAAAGGCAGAGGTTTTCCCTTTCCTCTTTTGCTTTTTGGTCGCCTGTGGAATTTCCCACATGTATACTTTGTGGTCGCTTTGTTCGCTCAACATTTTTCCTCGATCAATATACTTTACCCGATCCAAAAAAAATAACAAGGAATAAAGGATTTTAGAAGTTTTGATAAAGAACACAAAATAATGTGCAACCACTTAAGAGAAATCGCCCCTTTTCTAAACAAGGTTGATTGGCTCTCACCCCTAATAGCAAAGCTTTACAATCAAATTGTTGCGTAAATTTGCTCCACATACCAAAGTTCACCTATTGCTTATCAAAACCAATTAAAATAATAGAACATATCTCAGCAGAGTTTTTAGATTATCAGTTACCTAATATGAAAAGGAATAGAAGAATACTTGGTTCACAAATCAAACTTCCTTATTCTCTTAAAACCCAGCAACCCACCTACAACGTCCACAAAAAAAGAGAAAATAATAAAATTGCATTATTAAAATATGTTTATATTATCAAAATTACATGAATATAATACGTATGTTTCGTGTAAATGTAATTAGTCAAGTAAGGCATGGTCTTTTTTAAAAACAATATGTGGATATGTTTATTTAGATGTAAAAACAAAGTAGAGGATAAGTAAAATGGTTTTTGGTCCAGAGATAAATATAAAGGGTTTCTCTTAGTCGCTTAATTATATATGAGACCTTACATTGAAATAACTCCGCCTCGCATGGCATGATGCGGGTACGATAACAAGAACATTGAAGAGTGGCCTCTCTACAGAGGAGGCCAAGTCCAGATTTGAAATTGAGATAAAAAATTATGCGGCCAATGGTGTAATGGCTTGATATTGTTTGTAATTTGGTTTTGATAAAAAGAGATTGTTTGTAATTTGGTTTGGTCGACAGACGTCGTCTCACAACTGCTTCTCACAAACATCCATTTGTCGCATTGAAACTTTTCAGCCTATCAAAGACAAGCAGCCTGTGTGACATATGCACTTATTCCACTGGCAGGCATCACAGGAGGTCTTTTCTAATCTTTTCCTGGGAGTCAAGTCATTAATTAAATCTCAGAAGCTAGTAAAAAATGTGAATCTCATTCTTCATAAATTTCGAGGCCAAAAATCAAAATCCCCATAGCAAAGTATGGAAGGGTGGATGTCTTAATCCCTAATCTTTGTATGAAGGAGGCTTCCTCGGTAAAGTTAATCAGGAAAGAAGAGATCTCAAACTCAAAAAACAAGTTTGCAATTGTTTCCAAACTAAAAAACAACAGTCGTTTGACAAACAAAAAAAAAAAGAACATATGGGATGATTCTAGAAATTGATCTCTTAGAATAGGAAACTACTAATTCATTATACCTTCCGAGAGATGAAACAGGAAATGTTCTCCTCTCTGATATTCTTCTCACGCCCACGGTACTCTGTTCTTACTTGCTCCACCTGCCCCTCCCATCACACCATCCTTCCCCGGAAATTCCAATACTCAACAAAAAACAAAAAACAAAAACAAAACTTGAAATTAAAATTGAATTAGCCAAATGATTATAATACCTCTACTCAGCTTTTATGGGATCATGTTTTGAAGATGGTCTCGTATATTCGCCATGAGGAGCACACCGTATCAAAGCCATGATTCTGTGCTTGAACTCGAACGAAAATTTCCACGCACCGGGAGAGTCACCGTCGTCTTTCGACCGCTTCCTGGCCGACTATGCCCGGCCTCATCAGAGCTCTCTGTGTCTCCTGCCTTTCGTCGCACTTTCCCATTAACCCAAATTAACTAATTAACTAAATTATTTAAAAATATGAGTAATGCAGCGCAGGTTTGCGCCGTTTTCTTTTCCATTTACCGTAAGTCCTCCTGAAGTCGCTCTAATGCGACCGTAGCCCATAATTTTGCGAACCACCTAAATCCTCGGGATGAGTTTCGAGCACCCATGACAGTCAGTGGCGCGAACCATCACCACCGCCACCGCAGACCTGACTCTCGATGTCGCCACGTTCTTCTCTCAACTTCGAACCCCCGACAGAACCTCTCCACAACCTCCATTTTCATCTCTTTCCACCACCTCCACTTAAAACACGTAAGAAACCAAATCAAAAAACAAAAACAAAACAAAAAAAAAGCCAATCAAAAATGTAATGAAACCATAAATCGAACTCACGCGGTCTTTGATATGAGCTTTTTTCTGCCCAACCAATGATTTTAGCATTCTCGAACAACCCATGAGTGGTCACTCGCATCTCAAGAGCCTTGAAATTTTTCACAAGAAAGAAACAAACAAGCCGTGAAAATTCTTTTCAAATACAAAAGAAACCTCCATTCTAAAATACAAACTCCAAGTAGTTATATAGCCATCGTGGGAGATCATCATGGATGGTTATCCAATGGGCAATAATGGGTGGACGCTATGAGTCACCATAATTCCCAAGATAACGCCACGTCGACATGGTATAACGCTTGTGGTGATTAAGGTGCTTTCTAGAAGGCAAAACAATGGAGAAAGGAGGTGATTATGGAGGTGATGAATAGGTGCTCGGCAAAACAATGAGAGAAAGGAGGTTAGTGAAATAAAAGAGTCGCTTTGAATTTTGAAATTAAAAAGGGAGGTTATGTAATTTTCAAAGATATTGTGTAATGAGAAGATGATCTATTTTAATATTAGTTGCCTTTAATCTTAATGACGCCGTCTAAATTTTTCTTTCATTATTACTCAAAGGCAAATACAAATATCGATACGATCTTTTTTATCCTCGTTTTCATCTAACTTACCAAAAATTTTAAAATAAATGTTTCGTAACTTTAATGTTATAGGACTTTGAGATAGAAATTTAGTAATCCCTTGGTTACCCTTTTAAAACTGCTCTATATTCCCTAAAATCAAATCTTTTTTCAGAGAAATAAGTGTGCTATCGTCGTTTGTTTCTTTCGCTTTTTTGTTTTTCAAACAAAAAACAAAGGGGAAAGCAAACACTAAATGGGAAGGACAAAAAAAAATAGACTGAATTTTTCAAGAAACAATTAAGATAATATGTTTCTTTTTGGTAGCCAAAACAAGGAGAACAAAAATATATATAGAAAACACGTTTGTTCTTAAATTATGATTTTTTATTCTCGAGAAACACTAAAACATTAAATTCAAAGAGCAATAAATATATTTTAGAGAATGTGCCCAATCGGCCAATATCTTTGTTTTCGTAAAAACTGCTTTTACGTTCAAGTCTGCTAGGATTTAAAATCGTGTGCGCCAAATCATTCTCGAAAGTCGGGCCTGATATTTTTTTTTATTATTAAATTATTTATATTTTATAAAGGCCAAGAAAAACCAATTATTTATTTCTAGTTTGTAAATGGAAGAGCCTATGAATACATCACAATTACAACTTTTTCCCTACCAAACACAACCTTGTGTAAATTCTCAGCACCTCCATAATGGGTTCAAAGAGGACCTCAAACAAGAAAAACGTTTCAAAATTGAATTTGACTATGGTGTATGATGGTCTACTCTTAAATGACCCCAAATAAAGATCAAATCTCTAAGGTAAAAAGAAAATCACTTAGTTGAGAATTTTCTGTTAGGCTTTATGTTCTTTTTAACTTAATCCACTCTGGTTCTCAGTCAACCCAGAGTTTTCTTTGAAAGTTTCTGGGTGTTTTAGAACAAAGACGTTTCATATGGGTCCTAGGTGCTATAGACTATTTTCTTGTGATTAGTCTGAACAAAAGAGAGCCATGCCCAAAGCGCGCTCGTGCGTGAAGGCGTGGATCCGCTTGCAAACACATTATGGTCCGACAAAAAAAAAAAGAAAAAGAAAGAATGCAGAGTCACTCTTCACCCCTTTTCTTTTGTCTATAAGGCCTAATAAAAATTTTAAATGAAATGGTATCAACCTTTCACCCTTTTTTCTTTTTTCTTTTTTAATATGTAATTAAAAAAATTATGTGCATGAACCTTCACTGGGTGAATCGTCGTTTAGATCTTTCGGGCTGGGAAAAGTAGAAGTCCGGGAGTGATCTTCCGGGTGGGTGCCTTGGTGCGTGAATCAAAGGCTTGAACGGAAGTTATTACCGCGACGCCAAAGTACCCTCTCCCGCTTCACCCGTAGAGAGATCACTTGCTGCTCAAGAGCCAGTGATTTGAGCTCGCAATACAGTCCCCTCAAGACCCCACCTGACCGCCCCGGCAGTCAGCGCACGACAACCGTTCTATGTTCGGGCCCTTCTTCATATGGTATTGGTGGTTCCATTGTCCTCTTCATGAATTAATGTTGGTTTTACTCTCCGCTTCATGTGGAGCCCATTTAGGCTTTAGAGCTAAACAGGTGACACCCTAGTCCGGGAGTCCGCTGACCACCGTCAACCTCATGAGTCTCCAGTGGTGTGTCTCATATCATGAGACCTGCACTGAGTAAAATGCACCCAATAGGGCCCATCACATACGCCCATAGTTTTGTCACGCAAGACCATACATTTCAGCAGATCCAAAAGAGTAGGCACAATCACTTCAATATGCACATATTAAAAAACCAGTCTGTTTCATATAAAGGCTTCAAAACAAGAATCAAGGTGCCACGTCAGCCTGTTGTTTACATCCTCAAGATCTAAGGAGCGCTGCTCATCATACCCAAGTCCATGCGTGACTTGTGTTGGGTCCACTACTTGTGAGCTTAACGCCCAAGAGGGGGATAAATCCCATGCTTTCTCATTTCACCTAGGTGCAATATGTAAATGATCATTTCATAGTCAAACTAACAAACTAACTGCATTATATGTTATCCTATCATATGGAAAATCCATACGCTCAGATGAGACGACACTCTACAAGCCCTGGGCACCGTGTCAACCTCCGACCGCGCCCGCCCAATGCAAGTGCAAATGTGAAATCTGATTGAGTCTTACTTCGACTCCTCATCTCACAACCCGTAGTCTATGTGATATTTATTTAATCGCTTGTCTTCGGCAATGCAACCCTTTCGCCTTCACCGGCTGTCCCCCAGCACCTCCGACATTTTTCGGGCTTTCACCGTGGATATGTCGTTTCAACTGTGTTTTCGCGTTTTCACCGAGGTATTCATCCCCTACTTGTTACGCCCGACACATTTCATTTTTTCATTTCTAACACCATGGAACTCAATTGACCCTCGTCCCATCCAAGCCCGACTGGTCACCCAAACGCAAGTGTCAACCGCATCACACACTCTTCGTAATGTGGTGTTACCGCACACCGTTCCGAAATTTTCGCAATTTGTCATCGTACCAACCCGGCGACCAATGCGGCGAATATCCTCAACATGGACATTTCACATCGCGTTTGACTTTGTAAGCAGAACACTCAGCGTTCAATGCGTAGAACATTCTTACATATTCAGTTCAACATCAATGCAAATTACAAAGCAGCCATGTTAATATTCCACACACCAAATCAAAGCTAACGTATTAGTTACGCCTTCGTACATCTTCTAATTACCCAGTTCATTCATATCAACACATTCCCAAGAGGTCATGGTTTTAACATATTCCCACCATCACTTAGGCAAGTAATGCCATAACTCATATTCCCAAGCTGAGACATTGTTTTTGTCAATCATATATTCCCGCTACATGCCAAGAATTGGCCATGTTCAAGCAATAAATTATGATTACAACCTAATGTTTTGAAACACCCATATTGATAACAATTACTCAGTTTTTCGGCACAGATGTGAGCACCTTATTTCAACTGAATGGCTTATGGTTGGATTCTGGACTCCATGAACTTCTCTCCATAGAGTCCAAGAACACCCAAACTGAGTTCCCGATCTTAAAAGCAGGCCTAAACAACAGGGCTAAAACCCAGAAAATCCTTTTTTTTTGCATGTTAACCATGCAAGCAACAGATAATTAAACTGATTTTCTTCGGCTCAAGAACCCAGAAAAATTCTGCATGTTAACCATGCAAGCAATAAGATACACCAAACTGATTTTCTTGATCTAAAAAACCCAAAGATTCAACATGTTAGTCATGGCTGAAAGCCCAGGAAATTCGGCATGCTTTTCTATGCATACACACACCAAACCAAACGCCCTTCTTCTCAGTCTAAAACCCAGAATGCCTCTGCATGTTAGTCATGCATACAATAATATTAACAACCTGTTTTCTTTTGATCTAAAACTTTAAACATTCTCTGCATGTTAGCCGTGCATGGATGCCTAGAAATTTTGCATGTTTTTCATGATAATAATGGCTCCCAAACTGAGTTTCCTTTGATCTAAAAACCCAAAAGATTCTACATGTTAGTCATGCATGAGCTTCCTGCAAATTCCCACAGGCATTTTTCATTCACAATAATATACCAAAATTGATTTCTTCAGTCTAAAACTCCAGAACATTCTGCATGTTAGTCATGCATACACAATACACCAAACTGAGCTCTTCTCTAGTCCTAAAAACCAAAAGTCAGCATGTACAACATCACACCAGTCTTCAACCCAGAAAATTCAGCAAGTAATAACAACATCACAAATTCAGTCTTAATACTCAGAAAATTCAGCATGGACAAATACCCAAATTCAGCATGTTATCTATTCAAACAATCACATAGCAAACTCAACCAAATGCCATTTCCATGGCCCCAAACAAGGAAATAACCATGAGGAAAGATCCTCACCTCAGTGGGATCAAATTTAAATCCTTAAATTAGCAAACAATGGAGGATTTGTAGCCCTCCTCCTCTTCTCCTTCCTTTCTTCCTTTTTCTGGTGATCCCTTTGCTTCTCCTTCTCTTCTCTCTTTATGATTTTCCTCTCTTCCTCTCTAGGACTGATCTAACCCAGCGGAAGAACCCTTCAGTCTCTGATTTCTCCACTTACATTAAGACCACCTCAGGAAAGCTGATTACATGGTACAAGCTTACATATGTCACTATGCTGCTTATGCACCAATCCATTTCCTACTAATTTGCTGCATCTTAGAGCAGGGACACTTGGCCATTTAGGTGCCGCTGCCCTGCAAATCCTGGTGCCATGTGGCATGCACCTCGCTCCACGTGTCACCCCCGATTGGCCTGGGCCCGTCTCGAAACAGTGAAAACCACCTGCTCAATTAATGCAGCTTTCCTCGTCGGTTCTACCAGATTTCGCGAGATTCTGTAATGGCTGATCCGTCGCCATTCGAGGTCTAGATAAGAAAATCCTGTGGTTTGTCGAAATTCGTCCCGAATAAGAATTGGTCCATTGATTTGCTCATTTTCGTAAGAAAATAATAATAATATCGCTTCCGGTTTCACAAGTCATGCTTCTTGAGGGAGCTATTTTGAAAGGTTGATCATTATCGTGATAATGCACATCTCTGTGGAAAATAAGTAGAAACAAACTTTAATGATGAGTATATATGGGGAATGATTTAATTTTGAATGCTTCTCCAAAGCAAGAGAGAAGAGATGATCTCAAACTCAAAACAAGTTTTGGGAAAAAGTAATTGTTACCAAAATAAAGTTTGACAACAAAAGAAGAAAATATATGATGCTTTCGAGAGTAAGTCATGATCTTCCTTGTTCTTCAAATAAGCGCAATGATTAGTTCTTGAGTACTAAAAGGTGAAAGAAGAGATCTCAAACTCAAAAGTGTTTGCAATTGTTTCCAAACCAAAACAATAAAACAAGCTCTCTCTCCCTCCTCCCAGACAAAAAGAAAAAAAGAAAGCAGTACAAGAGATGTCGGGGCATATAGTGGAATTTACCTTTACATTACGTCAAGTCTACATAGCGCTCCCAGGAAGTCGATGAACTCCAGAAGTTCTCCTCCTGTTGCGATAATGGCCACCGCACGGCCATATCGCTCGACCAAATTGCACCGAAAATCACGCAGCGCGTGTTTGGATGATGATTAATAATACACTGATCGGTATGAATTGTTACCCCAAACTCCATCACGGGCAAACCAGCTTCCAACCGCAAAGGGTAGCTCCTCAAATGAGTCAAACTTTACCTTTCTTCTTTTCCGCTACATACATATTGTTCGAAAGTATTTTATCATCAACACATAAGGCTAGGTTATTTCATTCCGTTGTAATTTGTAATTATTCTTATATTCATAGTGAAGTTTTCTCTTTTGCCTGTGGTTTTTTCCTGTAAGGGTTTTCATGTAAATATGGTGTTTCCTTCTTTTCTTTTTTTCATATTTTTTTATTATTTGTATATCATTGAATTGAAGCCCAATTGTGTAGATTTACATGCTTTGACCTAATAAATCATGATGGTTGTAAATACCAAGATAAGTCCATATATAGCATTATAAACTTTAATAAACAAAATGCATCACTCTTAATGTAAAACATAACATTCTACTTGATGTTACATATGTTCCACATCTCATAAAGGCTTTTTTTTTTTTCAAGCACGATATCAACACCCTCCATACACACATTTTCTTTGTGTTCTTAATATGAGCTTTATTTGTGAAACTCGTCTGTCTTCACAGTCATTGGTAAATAGACAAATCCAAAAGTCATTTGTAAAACTAATCTCTTTCAAGAGTCATCTAGAAAATGTCACTTTTCGAATTAAAAACGTCTTTGCAGTGCAAAGATAAACTTTTACATGATAACTATGCATTCTTCTCATCCATCAAATTATAACTAGGTGTAACAGAAGCTACTCAGAACTTCATAGAATACCAAATTTGACTCGCAGTTCGAGTCAGTTTTGAGTAGTTTGTCGAAATGAGTTCGGTATCACAATACCCAATTCAGATGCTTGTTAGTTTAATTGAGCTTTTACTGCTTGACACTGAGTTTAACCCAGTCGATTTCAAATCGAGTCGAAAGTATAATTATTTATTAATTTTTAATTGATCTGTTTGTTGAGTCGTAGTTTGAGTAACTCGACTATTTCCCCGAGTTGAGTCTCAAACATCCGAAAAAAGTTTGATCGAGTTTGAGTTCAGTATGAGCTTTGGAGTTTTTTATCTTAATTGAGTTCGTGCTCGACACGTATCAAACAAACTTCACCCGATTACACCTCGAATTATGTCCATATCTCATTGGGAATTTTTTCCCGAAATGCTATCTTTTTGTACATCCTTTAGATTTAAAAAAATAATGTTAGTTTTGCAAATAAGTTTTGAATTTTTCAGTCCCTTTAAGGTTATTATCCCTTATATATTTGATCTTACACTATTTATCATGAATACAACAGAAATATGTTATTTGACGGGGGTTAATATGGATATTCTATTTCTAAAAATGTAAAAGTTTATAATACTATGTATGCATTGAATTTTTCGCCCTGCTTTGGAACCCGAAAATACTTCATACTAGAAAACTTCAAAGAAAAATAATTTTCATGTTTAATTTTCAATGTGAAAAATATAAAGAAAATCAAATATAATCATACTCTGATATATTTTTAAATTTTTATTCTTTATATAATATGAGATAAACAAATAAAATAGTTTTCTGAACAGTATATAAAAGTAATTAATTTATTAAGTTTAAACCTATTTTTTTATTTTCCTATAAATTTTATTTCCTTCCACTTTTCTCATTTTCTTTTTTTTACTACTTTCTAATATAGGTGGCACTGGTGTACGCAATGAGTCAATGAGTCAACATCACCGAACCAAATCGAAGCTTAGCCGCCAAAATTGGCCTTGTTTCGTGCTCAAAATATATGATCTCTGGCCAAATCACAAAATCCGCCGGTCGGGCCAAATCGCTTATAAAGGCAAAATTTAAGGACGACCGAGTATAAGGCCGCCCACTTGGCCCCGGTTTTTCTGTCACAATTAATGGCCCTACTGACCCGGGTAGTGGGCCGCTAGCCCAATGGTCGAGCCAAATTTCCACCCTACTTTCAGTTCTAAACCGAGTCCCAATCTTTGTATAAGCATTGTAAAAAATCATGAAGATTCTTAGGTTCGTAGTTATCGAATCTATATTGTTCCCAAAGATTAGTTCATCTCTGTGTAGCAAAGACCTAAAAATAAATATATTATGGAAGACCGAAAAAATATATCATGGAAAATGAAAGCCCGCTTCAAGCCCAGCACAATTAAGATTTGTAGAAATTAAGGAAACAAGATGATTGACTCCCTAATCAATCCTCTCATACACCGATTCATTCACACCAATCCCAAACATGGAAAACAAGTTCATATTCTATTTTCAGGGGCTGAACATAATGGTCAGGTAAACAAAGTACATAAAAATCCAATCCGTCCAAAACCACACCCTAAAACACAACCGCCTCCTCGTGACTTTTTCCAATTCAGTGATTTTTTTTTAGGTATTATAATCAAGACAACAAGGAGTTTCTATTTGATTAATTCCAATCGAACGGATAATTTTTCGACTTAATCCACCATTCTATCCAATTGCTCATGGGTAAAGATCCTCAGAGTTATTAAACGATGGGGCAGGCATCCAAGACTACTTCTTGTTTGCTATGGATATTTCCGATTAATAGTCAAAGATTATCTATTGTAAGCTTTCCTATTACTATTATATTCCTTTCCTAGTTTGTAGATATTTGTCTCATAGGGAAATAACTTAATTATGTATGAATTTTCTACTTGATCGTGATCTCTCTAATATTCTATATAACATGTACATTTTGATTTACTGCATTATGAATAAAAATATTCTTCTATCTTGGCATCAAAGCCACTTCTAAACCTTAAATCATTCTTCTTTGAACTTTAAACCATGAGCAAGTCCGACTCAAACGCTCACAACACGCCAAATCTACCTCATCATTATTCAACATAGCGGTTCATCATTCACCCGTAATTGTATTGAATGAGACCAACCACAGATCCGTGGTCTCAAATGTTAGAGATTCAAATTGTTGAGAAGGAGAAACTCTTCTTCACCCGTGGTACATCGTCGCCACACACCTAAGGAGAAAGATGAAATGCCAGGAAAAGTGGTGACTCAAATAATCAAGGTTAAAAGATCGCCATTGGTCTATGTCCCCGAGATTATGAAGTTTATACATTCGCTTACCTAATCGCACAAGATATTTGGAAAGCTCTGCTTCAAAGCCTTTTAAGTGATGGAGCATATGAATGACTGTGTTTCACTGGAACTGTAGGGCTTGCAAAACAAAATGGCAACCACTCTATATTATGGAGAACTCGACTGAAATCCTGAGTTGGATAATCGCGATAAAGTGGTCAGTGGTGGATGAGACAAATATTGCATCCATCGTCAAAAATTCCTGCTTCAACGGCAAAGGGTGCATATCTTTCTTCGATTGTATGGTGATTTTGAGCGCGCACCGCGAAAATTGGAAGAAGATCCTATCCGAATTAGAAGAGGTTATGTACTAGTTCATTATGAAGACAAAAACGACGCGCAGATGTACCTGACAATCAGGTTCTGGGTTCAAGCTATGGTGACTGAACTGTCTAATAAAACCGGTCTCCTAACAACAACAAGACGTCCAAAAGTGCCGTTCATCCTAAGACTACTAATGGTGGGAGACAATCATCATACAAATGCACCACCGTATCCCAAACCGGTGAACAAAGTCGATGTTATGAACTCGTGGGATATCCAATGGTGGGATCATAGCCGTGATTCTGGAAGAAGAAAGGAACAATCATAATATAAGCTCTACTATCGCAATTGTTGAAACAAAGACAGAGGATGATAAATGCATGAAAGTCCTCTGCATCGCGCCAGCGAACAGTAATGTTGGTAAGGCTCTTAAATATTTACAAACACTTCAAAGCCCCATAGTGTGCATGGATAATTGATTCGTATATGGATCACAAAGGGACATTTGATTCTAGACAAGTTTCACCTCTAAATCTTCCTCACAACATTCTCGTTTCCACCGCAATAATGGTACCTCAATTCCGATTATTTGGGGAAGGATCCTTTGTCCTCACTAACACCTTGAATTTAGATTCGCTTTGGTTGTTCCCTTGAACTATAATCTTTGTCGCTTTAAAATAACCACGCTCTTATTCTGTTGTCATTTTTTAGCCTGAATATTGTGTATTTAAGGACATCCTGATACAAACGATACTATCAGGGAGCCAAAGTAGGGAAGCTTATATTACTCGACTTGGTGTCTAAAAGTTAAGATGAGTTGCTATCAAGTTTCCTTAAAGATTGGGGGTTTGGAAAAAAAGGGAAATTCGAGATATGGTTATGGCATCGACGTATAAGTATGCTTTCTTTTGGTTACGAAGAAATTATTTCCTAGTTTATTTGCAAACTTTGATGTCTCTGGGGCTTCAATGTGATGTTTGTGAATCCTGCAGTTTAAGTAATGTTTCGCTTCATTAACTTTGAACAAAAGTCCAGCCTTTTATGATCATACATTCTGATGTTTGGGGCCCATCTAAATTTGCTACTGATGGATCGTGTGATTGGTGTCTTGTTACTTTTATTGATGATTGTACCAGATGACTGGGTATGTTTGATGAAGTCCAAAAGTGAAGTAAACTTGTTATCTCCTAAAATTTTCATAAAATGGCTCAGGCCGCATAATGCATGTGCTCAAGTTCTCAAGGTAGCTGGGATAATGGAGTGTGAATATTTGAGTTTTGAATCAAGCTTATTTGAAGCCCATGATATCATTCATCAAACTATTTATACCTCATACACCCCAACATAATTCAAAAGTGCCTGCTCAAAATCGTCACTGGTTGAGTTGTCCGTGGCTCATTACAGTTCTTTCCTTATCTCTACTGGGGGACACACTTACCTTTGGTAAAGATATTTGATCAACCGAGTACCTTCCAACACTATTGATTTACTCGACACCATCCTGTCTATCACAAGCTAATTATTGTTGCCTAGCCTATCCAAACTTGCCCACTCCTACGCCTGGGTCAGTAGCATTTGTACATCTTTCATAAACGTCGGCGCAATGTTGATATACACCTCAAGCACATGATGTGTCTTTTAGGGTACATTCTTATCAAAAGGTACCATCATCGATGAGTCTAAAACTCATTTGATTTTTAATCCATTTTTTGAGTTATTACAGTTAATTGTTGATTCATATAAAGAAAACCTCGGGTAATACACCAATTTATGTCGATCACGCCTCTTATCGTATGTTGATGGCATGGTGATTTCGTGAAATGACCTTGATGGCTGGAAGGCTCACAAAGTTTCATTTGTCAAGGTGAATTCAAAATGAAAGACCTCGATCAACATGAAATATTTTCGATCGGTTGTTCCACTGACAAAGGGATTTCTGTCTCAAAGAAAATATGCTTTAGATTTGTTGTAGAAAATAGTATGTCAAGATGTCAATTCAAATTGACACACCAAGAGAAGAAAGGATTAGTTATGTGTTGAGACTAATCAAAGCGCTTGATAAAGGGAGATATCAGCGTCTGAATATCCAGTTTTAATTTAGCTCATTGCCCAGGCCATATTTCAGCTCCCTCTATGCATCGAGGATTGTTAGCCACATAATCTGGAGAATAAATATATGAATGTTAGGCGCTGGCGCAATACTTTAAGGTATTCAAGTCCGCCCTAGAGCGCATTTTGTTCACTAAAAACAGATTGTCAAAGTGTGGATGTATATAGTGATGTCAGATCAATACAATAGATGACGACGATCTACTGGATATTTCACTTTCAGAGGTGGTCATCTCTTGCTATGCCGGAGTAGCCAAGAAGGAAGAATGCCGTTGCACGTTCAAGCGCTATGTGGTCGAATTCTAAGGGTATACATTTGAATATGTGAGGCATTGTATTAAGACTTCATATTGATGGATTTGGCCATTCAGATAGGCAACCGATTCTAGCTTTTATTGTGATAATAAAGTATGTGATATTGCTCAAAATCCAGATACAACATGATCGCATAAAGCATCCGAGGTAGACGCATTCTTCATTAAGGAGAAATTGATGAGAAAAACTGCCACCTGAGTTACTTAAGATTCGATCCAAGATCAATTGGTTGATATCCTCACCAAAGTTGTTTCAAGTCGAAAGTGTTCTCAAGTTCTTCTGGGCAAGTTAGGCATAAAAGACATCTATGCACCAACTCTGAGCAGCCACAAGATATTGATTAATAGTCAAAGGCTCCTTTATTGTAATTCTTTCCACACAGCACTAGTAAATACTTGCTTAGAGAGATTTCTCATTGTTAGGCAAATAACTTCTTAATTATAGAATAGTCATTGGAACAGATCTCTAATATCTCTATAAATATGTACATGTAGTGATATTTATTTATTATGAATAAAAATATTCTTCTCTCGTTGACTTAATCACCATTATATCTAATTGCTATGGTGGGTAAGATCCTTCGCAGCTTAACCGATGGGGTATAAGAACCAGATCTTTCAGACGTCACATTGAGATCGCTTGGATTTCATTTGTAATCAGAATCGAGTATCCTCCATTAAAGGCTCCTGGTATGAGTGAGAGGGAGCACACTTGAGGTTTCGCTACTTTGATTGGATTCTCGTGAGACTAGCGTAGTTACCAGCTTGTTCCAGCAGCGATTCTCCTCTACACCCCATGGCTGTACAAGTAGACTAAAGGTGACATACGCAGCAACTTGGATTCAATCAATTCAATGCAACCAACAGTTCACAGCTCCTACCAAATCCAGTATACAAATCAAACTATTTCAATTATTTACTAAACTAAACTAAAACGACAATTCAGTGAAACCGCTGGATGCAAACACCGAGAAATTAACACGTAATTATTCAAGTGGTTTTCTTTGAAAGCTTTTTATTATGGAGAAAAGTGAGTGATTACAATCAACTATTATGAGGTACAATCATCGTCAGTGCCATCAATTGATCTGCTTCAAGACTAAGGGTAGGCAGTATTCATACAACTTTCAATTTCAAAGGAGCATAGAGTGCAGCTGCTCCACATTTGAATTCAGCATATCAAGACTATCTGTCCATAATTTTTGTCCGTAATTATCGTCCTTTCTATCTCCTGTCTCTCTTCACCATGATCTTTCCAAATTACTTGAATTGTTCCTTATAGAATATATTTGAACTTCTCGCCTTCTTCAACATAAGAAGCCTGTTATCCATTCCTTCTTTTCTAAGAATGAAAAGCACTCTATCTTCTTTTTCAAACGCTTTACTATGGCGAGACTTTATCAAGCTGTTCACCTTTCATTAAGCCTCCTCTCTCCTTTCCATTTCTTCTTTCCATCTCCTCATCCCTCTGTCATATTTGTTCCACTGTTGTTCTCTTCGAAGTCGCTCCAGAACTCCTCCTTTTCTTCGATGTATTCTCCCATCTCTTTTCTATCTCTTCCATTTCTCACAATATTTCCTGATTCCAACATTCCATATGATTGTTTCAAACCATAACAAAGAAACAAGTTTGACAACAAAAGGGCGCGTAAATGCGATGTTTATAGAAAATATGATCGCCTTGTTCCTCAAATAGGGAAGTACGATTTGTTCTGAATGTCAGAAGCAATAAAGAAGAGATTCAAACTCAAACAAACAAGTTTTGGTAATGGTTTCCAAACCATAAATAATGAAAAGTCAAGTTTGACAACAAAAAAATATATATATATATATGTGATGCTTTTAGAAAGTAAGATTTGCTTGTTCTCAAATATGGGCAACAGATTTGTTCTTGAGTGTTGAAAGCAAGAAAGGAAGAGATTCAAAGTCTCAAAAAAAACAAGTTTCGACAACAAAAAAGCAGAAAAATGTGATGCTTTTAGAAACTATGATTTGCTTGTTCAAATATCGCAATGATTTGCTCTTGGAGCGCTGAAAAGCAGAGTTAAGAGATCTCAAACTCATAAACAAGTTTCGACAAAAAAAAAAAAACAAAATGTGATGCTTCGAAACTATGATGTGCTTGTTTCAAATATGGGCAATGATAATATATTTATTTTTCGGGCCTTTTGCTACTACGAACTGTCGTCGGTAACATATAGATATATTGTTCCAACCCAAGAACTGAACATGATTTACAATGCTATAAGGTGCCAGCTCCATGAACCTCGTAGCAGAGGTGGAAATTTTGGCTCGACCCATTGGGCTAGCCTGGCCCACCCGAAATTAGGGCCGGGTCATTAATTTATTGACTCCGAAACTGCCAAATTAGGCCTCACTGGGTCCGTCCGCTCAAAATTTTGCCTTTATAGAGTGGCCTGGCCCCACCCCGTGATTTTGTGGTCAGGTCAATGCAGTATTTTAGGCCTGAAAACAAGGCCAATTTTGGCCAAGCTCGATTTCGGTTTGCCCCAATGTTGGCTCAACCCAAACACAAATTTACACTCGACCATACCTATATCTGGAAGTAGTAAAAAAAGAAAATATAGAGAAAAGTGGAAGGAATAAAATTTATAGGAAAATAAAAATAGGCTTAAAATTGACAAAAAGTCTAATTATATATTTATTCAAGCTTATTTTATTTGTTTATTCCTATTATATAAAGAATAAGAAATTTAAAAATATATCAAATTATGATTATATTTGATTTTCTTTATATTTTTCACATTGAAATTAAACATGAGAAAATTATTTTTCTTAGTTTTTTTTCTTTTCCTTAGTATTTTTTCGGGTTCCAAACGTGAGTCCTAAAGAATTTGCATACATAGTATTATAAACTTTTTACATTTTCTAAACAGAATACTCTAGTAAACCCCATCCAAATATAACATTCTATTTGTATCTACATATTCGACAAATTGTAAAGATCAAATATATAAAGGGACAATATTTAAAAGGTCAAATTAAAAACTATTTGCAAACTAATAACATTTTTTTTTAAATCTGCAGGATGTACAAAAGATAGTACTTCCAAACAACAAATAAGGATATAGTTATACCTGGTAGAATCGAGTCGGTTGGCTCGATACGTTTTCTGCGCTCAAACAGACGAACTCAGTCTGATAAAAAACTCAAAGCTCATACTAGACCAAACCATCAAACTTTTTTTCAGATGTTTGGAACGCATCTGCAGCGTAGGTCGAAGTTATCAAACCCGACTCAACAAAACTCGAATCAATTAAAATTAATGGGGTCAATTATACTGACCGACTCCGAAATCCAACTGAGCTCACTAATTAATGAAACAAAGAAAGCTCCTGCCCAAACTGTCAAGCATCATCTCACATCAAGCACAGGATATTCCGAACTCACTCGATAAACTATCTGAAGAACCCATGCCTAACTTTGAGTCAAATTTGAGTATTCTATGATCAGTCTAAAAGTGTAGCTTTACTTATTTACACTCTAGTTATAATTTGATGGATTTATAGAGAATGTCTGCATCAAGGGTGGTGATTTCATTTTGCACTTTCTAAGGGCATTTAATTCAAAAGTGACAGACAAACAAGTAGATGACTCTTGCAAGAGATTAGCTTTATTAAATAACTTGATTTGTCTATTTTAAACCAACTTCTCATAGACAAAGACCGAAGTTTCACAAATAAAAGCTCATATTAAAGAACAGAAAGAACGTATGAGATAATTCATATCATGCTTCAAAAATAATCAAGCCTTACAGCAGAGTGGAACATATGTAACATCACATAATGTTATGTTTTACATTAAGGTGATTGTACTCTTATTTATTGCTTCTCATGTTTATAATGCTATATATATATATATATATATATATATATATATATATATATTATATATATATATGGACTTATCTTATGATTATAACCATCATGATTATTTGGTCGTTAATATGAAATCTACACACCAAAGTTTTGAATCTGTTTATCTAATAATAAAATATGAAAAAAGAAAAACAACATATTTACATGAAAACCCTATGGAAAAAAACTATTGGACAAAGGAGAAAAACTTCTACCAGAATATAAGAATAATTACAACATAACGGAATAGAGAAATAACCTTCCTAGTATATGTTGATATGATAAAATACTAACCAGTTAAAAGTGTAGCAAAAGAAGAAAGGTGTCAAGACTCACCGATAGCCACCACCGGTAGCTAGAAGACCTGGTCGCCCCATGATGGGTTCCTCGAGGTACCATACCAATCAAGCCACGGCCATTAATCATCATCCAAACACCTCACCCACTTTCCTGTGCACCCCCCAATGCTGCCACTCATACAAAGGGTCGCTATCGTCTGGCCAGAGGAGAACTCTATGGAGTCACACTCGCAGGTAGGAAGCACCAGTGTATGATCAATTAATGTAAAGGTAATCTATATATGCCCTCAAAGATCATATTTTCGCTTTTTTTCTTTTTTTTTTTTTGTCAAACTTGTTTCTATTGTTTTGCTTTAAACAATTACAAACTTGTTTTTGAGTTTGAGATCTTCCTCTTCCGCTTAAAAGACTAAGAACTAATCATTACCCGAGTTAATCAGGTGACACGTGGCGAGAGTGGTGCCACATGGCACTGCTGATATTTGGGAACGCTGGCACCTGCGGCCAAGTGTACTTAGAATGCATGCAAATTAGCGGGAAGTAGTTTGGTATGGTTTAATGTAGTGACACTTGCCATGGTTTGTACCATAAGCCAAGCACCATGAGTAATCTCCATACGTGCATTCCTGTGTAGTGGAGAAATCAGAACTGAAGGGTTCTTTCCGCTATGGATCAGTCTCAGAGGAAGAGAGGAAAATCATAAAAGAGAGAAGGAGGCATGTTTTCTAAAGGGAAACCAGAAAAAGGAAGAAAAGAAGGAGAACGGGGGAGGAGCTGCACATCCCATTGTTGCTAGTTTGAGGATCCTAAATTTGGATCCTTACACACTACAAGAGGTGAGGATCCTCCTCTTGGTTATTTCCTTGTTTGGGGCCATGTGTTTGCAAGGCATTTGCTGAGTTATGTGTGATTGTTTGAATGAATAACATGCTGAAACCCAGATGTTGTCCATGCTGAATTTTCTGGGTTTTAAGACTGAATTTGGATGTTGTACTTAAGAATTTTCTGGGTTTGAACACTGGAATTTGTGATGTTGTACATGCTGTTTTTTTTAGGTTTTTAGGACTGAAAACTCAGTTCGGTGTATTATTGTATGCATGACTAACATGCAGAATGTTCTGGGTTTTTATACTGAAGAAATCCAATTTGGTGTATTATTGTATGAATTGAACATTTTTAAATTCCTGGCTTATGCATGACTCAACATGTAGAATCTTTGGGTTTTTAGATCAAAGAAACCTGCCTGGGTATATTGTATGCATGAAAAACATGCAAAATTTTCTGGGCTTCCATGCATTAGAATTAACATGCAGAATGTTTTGGGTTTTTAGATCAAAGAAAACTCAGTTTTGTATTATTGTATGCATGACTAACATGCAGAATGTTCTGGCTTTAGAGACTGAAGAAATTCAGTTTGGTTTATTATTGTACGCATGAAAACATGCCGAATTTCCTGGGCTTATATATTCATGACTAATACATGTTGAATCTTATTGGGTTTTTAGATCAAAGAAAAATCATGTTTGGTGTATCATTGCTTGTATGGTTAACATGCAGAATTTTTTTCTGGGTTCTTAGACCCGAAAGAAAATCAGTTTGGTGTATCATTGCTTGCATGGGTTCACATGTAGGATTTTTCCGGGTTTTAAATTTCTGTAGTTGTTTAGGCCATAACTTTTCCTCGTCCTAACTCCGATTTGGGTGTTCTTGACTCTATGGAAAGTTCACGGAGTCCAGAATTCAGCCATAAGCCATTCAGTTGAAATAGGTGCTCACACCTGTGCCGAAAACTGAGTAATTGTTATTATCAATATGGGTGTTTCAAAACATTGGGTTGTAATGTGTTGTGCTCAACATGGCAACTTCTTGGCATGTAGCAGCTATATGATCGACATACTGTCTCATTTTCTTGGGAATATGAGTTATGGCATTACTTGCCTAAGTAATGGTGGGAATTATGTTAATACATGCTTGAAGATGTGTTGATATGAATGAATTGAATGATAGAAAAGATGTAGTGCATGCTGTGATGTACTGATTTGAATGGGTGGAATATTAACATGACTGCATGTTTGTTGATGTTGAATCGAATATATGAAATGTTGTACATTAGACATGAGTGTTCATAGCACACAAAGTGTACCTGCAGAGAATGTCCATGTTACGGCTCATACATTGGTCATGGTTTGAGTAAAGGATAAAAAAATTGCATTGCATTGGTGTGCTGTGAATACCACATTACATGAGAGTGCGCATATGGTACCGATTGGCAATCGCTGTGTTGAATCGTGTGGGTTGGGAATGGGACGAAGTCCAATTGAGTTCCACAAATAAGCAACCAAAAGCAAAAAAAATCGAAATGTGCCAAAGTGCATATGTGTGTGAGAGGCCACCAAAGAGTAACCAAACTCCAGACAAAGTAACTGTGTGAAAGCCTCAAAATGTCTGAGGGTGTAAGAGACCTCGCTGGTGAGAATCCCAAAGTTCTCATGCTCAAAAAGACATGAAACGATTAAATAAATATCACATAGACTACGAGTTGTGAGATGAGAGTCAAAACTGACTCAGTACTGATTTCCCATTGGCACTTGCATTGGGTGGTGGGCCTGAGGTCAATCTTGCATTCAAGATAGGCAGAGCGCTGTCCATACTGTTTTTACGTAGATTTTTCCATGATAGATAACACGTGATGCATGACGTATTGGTTGCTCATCAGAAACAGATTTATTAGACAGATCATCGTAGGTGGGTCAAAAGAGCCCTTATAGATTTATCCTACTGGCGTTAGTCACCCTGCCGTGGGACTTCTTTCGTGTATAGGACAAGACAAAGTGCATCGACGCCTCAGAGAGCGGTCGGATTATGCAGTCGCCAACCCAAAATTTCAATCTTAACTGTATATTAGGAACTAACTGTTTGTAGTTTCATATGTTTTGTATTAGAAGTGATGTAATAACTTTGATCTATAGAAATGTATGGTTCCAAACTATATATGGACGAGTATGGATGATCGCCCTATCGGGTCATTTATCATGTACGGGTCTCATGATACGAGACACACACGTGTTTCAAGCAGCTGACTGCAGTGTATCAATGGGACCCCTGGCTAGTGTCGCATGACTAGCTCTAAAATACAAATGGAGTTACTGGCAGAGGCAAACCAACATTAATTCATAAAGAGGACATGAACCACCAATACCATATGTAAGAAGGATCAACAGGGAAACTGTCGTGCACTGCAGATTACTGTGGCCGGTCCGAGAATCGTAATTTGAGGGACTACGCAAAAGTCTCAAAATCATGGTTTGAGCAAGTGAATCTCTCCCATGATAAAGCCGTGAGGAGTAGCCTTTACAAAGAAGAAGAAAAGAATATCATTCCAAATTCTTCTAATTCCTTCACTGTAAGGCCTGTACTCCCCCAAATCCACCTCTCCCCAGACTTACTACTTTGGCCTCCTAGCCCAAGAATCCTAAACAAGAGCCACTCACCAAGTGAAGGTTCTTTGTAATTTGCTTTTCTGTGCCTTATATATTATTGCTTTTTTTTATAGAAAGGGTGAAGGGTTGATACCATTTCATTTTAAAATTTTTTTTTTATTGTGCCCACAGACAAAAGAAAAGTAAGGGTCGATACCCATTTCTTTTTTCTTTTTTTCTTTTTATCGACCATAATGTGTTTTTAGCGATCCATATACACACAATAAAAGCACTTTAAGACATATCATATCTCGACTAATCCCCATTACCTTTAGTCTATAGGGACCATATATATAAGAACGATACCTGCCTCTAACATAGAACATACTACTTTCTCGTGTCTCGAACTCGAGACCATTGGTTTGCTAAAAGAACATAAGACTCCAACCATCTCACCTAAGTGATTTTTTCTTTTTGTAGATTAGTCTTGAAGGTCATTTAAGTGAATACATCACACCATAAGTCCAAATTCAATTTGAACGTTTTTGTTTTCGAGGTCATACTTCAACCCATTACTGAAGGCTTCGTAATTTAAGAGTTAAGCTCAGGTGGGGAAAAGTTGGCTATGGTGTGATGTATTCACTTCACAATAATTTAATGAAAGTCAAATATTTGGTTTTCTAGCCCTTTATGAAAATATAAATAATTTAATAATAAAATATCCAAAAACTGAATGCCAATGATTATTTGTCTTTAAATCTTATGAACTTTTTTTTTTTGTAAAGAACAGTTTTTGAAAACAAAGAGAATACAATTTTGGTATTCTCTAAAAATATGTTATTGCTCTTTGAATTTTAATGTTTTTCGTGTTCTCAAAATAAAATAAAATTTAAGAACTAAAAACGTGTTTTCTATATATATTTTGTTCTCCTTGTTTTTAGAAGTCTTATAAAATACTATTTATCTTGGTGTTCTCCGAAAATCGATATTTTTACCTTAATTTAGTGTTTTATGTGTTTTTATGTTTTGAAAAACAAAAACTCGAAAACAAACGTGTTTCGGTTCTCATTGATTTTAGGAATATAGAACAATTTTAAAAAGGTAACCAAGAGTTACCAAATTTTCTATCTCAAAGTCCCTCTTACGATTAAAGTTACGAAACATTTATTTTAAAATTTTGGTGTTAGATGAAGACAGATAAAAATATCGATCCAATATTTGTATTCTACTTTTGCAATAATGAAAATTTAGAGCAAAGGCCATATTAAGATTAAGAGGCAAACTTAGGTAATAAAATAGAGTCATCTTCTTCTCTCGTTACACCCGCTTTATTACATAACCTCCTTTTTTTTTTAATTTCAATATTCAAACGGTTCTTTACTTCATAACCTCCCTTTCTCTCCATTGTTTTGCTATTTTAAAAGCACCTATTAATCACCTCCCTTTCTCTCCATTGTTTTGCCTTCCGTAGCACCCCATTAATCGTAAATGTTGCTATACCGCAATCGACGCGAGCGTTATACCGGGAATTATGACGACTAATAACTCGGTCTACAATTTATTATCGCTTCTTACATTGAATAACCATCCATGATGGATTCCACAAGGGCTATAACTCACATAGAGTTGTATTTTATAGAATGGAGTTTTTTTCGGTATTTGAAAAGAATTTTCCGTTTGTTTGTTTCTTTCATTTCAAAACAATGAATTATGAAATTTCACTCACGGGCTGTTTAGTGGAACTGGGTTAAAACTTTCTGATCGCGTAAAAAGCTCGATCAAAGACCGCGTAGAGTTCCGATTTCCGGTTTTCATTATGTTTTAATTTGTTTTTTTTTTTTTTTTTTTTTGTTTTTGATTTGGTTTCTTCTATGTGCTTTAGAAAGCGGTGGTGGGAAACGGAAGAGAAAACGGAGGTTGTGGAGGAGTTCTTTCTGGGGTTCAAGTTGAGAGGAAAGAACGTGTGACATCCGAGTCCGATGCGTATACTGTGATGGGTTCTTCGCCATCGTGGCCTCTGCCGAGCTCAATCCCAAGGATTTCGTGGTAGGCCTGCAAAGAATGGGTCATGATCATCTTACGCCTATGTGACTTCCTCGGTAAATGGGTTTTTTCTCTCCGTCTATTACTCATATTTTTACATAATTTAGTTAATTAGTTAATTTGGAGTTAATGGGAAAATTTGTGTAAGAAGAAAAATCGTAGGGCCTTGAGAGCTCGTGAGGCTTCAGTTTATAAGTCCGGGGCCTAGTCCAAAGGTGTGGCGGTGACTCTCCTGTACGTGCAGACACTTCGCCCGAGTCTAAGCCTCGAGTCATGGCTCCGGCCCGTGAACATCTCCTCGAGCGCATCGCACCTCAAACCCGCCGATCCCATAAAGCGTGCGCAGGTATTATAATGGTCAAGCACCAATTTTTAATTTCAAGTTTTTGTTTTTTGTTTTTTGTTTTTGTCTTCCGAAAGTATCGGGAATTTCAGAAGTTGATGGTGTGATGGGAGGAACCGGGAGCACAAAGAACCAAATTGCAAATGCGGCAAGAAGGAGGTTGTCAAGAGATGACAATTTCCTATTCCATCTCTCATAAGGTATAATGAATTGAAAGCGCCTATTCTAAGAGATCAATTTCTAGAACAATCATCATATATTTTCATTTTGTTGTCAAACTTGTTTTTATCATTTCTTGTTGAAACAATTACCAAACTTGTTTTGTTTTGGAAGTTTGAGATCTCTTCTTTCACAGCTAACTTACCAGAAGCCTCCTTCGGGCACTGCTCAGTTCTCGAGACATCCACCCTTCCATACTTTACGATTAACCACCACTCCCGAAATTTTGAAGAATCGTAGGATTCATTTTTTTTACTAGCTGACAATTTAATTAATATCGACTTGACTCCAAAGGAAGATTAAGCAAGACCCCATGGCGTGACACTAGCCAATTGGAATAAACCGCATGTCACACCGTAATACTTGTCTTTGATAGGCCGAAGAAGTTTCAATGCATTAAGACCGAGAAGCCGACAGAGGGACAACGTCGTCAACCAAACCAAATTACAAACAACTTCTTTTATCGAACCAAATTACAAACAATACAGCTTCACGTACCGTATTTGGCCGCATGTTTTATCTCACTTCAAATTCAGACTTCCATTTGCTCCACCTCTTGGGGAGGCCACTTTTCAGTTCCGTTATACTTACCCGCAACATGCCATGCAAGGCTGAGTTGTTTCAATGGAAAGGTCTCATATACCACACTGTGAACTCCTTATATTTATCTCTCGACTAAGCAGAAACCATTTTTTACTTATCCTCTACTTTGTTTTTACATCTAAATAAACATATCCAAAGATTGTTTTTAAAAAGACCATTACCTTGCCGCCCAGCTAATTACATTTACACCAAAACTTATAGTTGTTATATTCATGTTAATTTTTGATAATATATAAACACATATTTTAATAATGCAATTTCTTATTATTTTCTTCTTTTTTTTGTGGACGTTGTGTGTGGGTTAGGTTTTAAGAGAATAAGGAAGTCGATTTGCACCAAGTTATTCTTCTTATATTCCTTTTCATATATTTGCATGTGAGCCACCAAGTAACAATTTGATTTTAAAGCTTCATTTAAGGCTAGGTGGAGCCAATCAACCTTGTTTAGAAAAGGTGGGGAGCCAATCAACCTTGTTTAGAAAAGGGCGATTTCTCTCTTAAATGGTTGCATTTATTTGTATTTACTGCTTTAATCCTTATTCCTTATTCTTTTTTTTTTTTGATCGTAAAAGCAACATATATTGACCGTAAAAATAAGGAACGAACAAAACAATGCTCACAAAGTATACAGACAAGAAATTCACAGTGTACCTAAAAAGCAAAAGAGGGAAAGCGGGGAAACCTCACCACCTTACACGCAGGCCATCCATTCCGGTGAAATCTAAGATGGAATGCACCTCTTCACCTAAGAACACCCTATTCCAAATTCTCCACATATTCTAGACAAAGAATATTTTAATCTCTGTCCACTTACCATCCCATCTTTAAAAGCTATTCGATTTCTCTCTTTCCTCGCACTATCCAAAATTACAAAGAGTACACATAAAGGAATAGAATTCCACAGCCTTTTTCCTCTCGCCTTCACAAAAGACCTTCCACTCAAGAGCAAATCATTGCCCATATTTGAGAACAAGCACATCATAGTTTCCGTAAGGCATCACATTTTCTCGTTTTTTTTTTTTTTTTTTTTGATCATAAACTTATTTTTGAGTTTGAGATCTCTTTCTTTCTTTTTTCGCACTCAAGAACAAATCATTGCCAATATTTCCGAATATAAAGCAAATCATATAGTTTCTAGAAGCACCACATTTTATGTTGCTTTTTCTTTGTTGCTTCATTTTTTTAAACTTGTTTTTAGTTTGAGATCTCTTCTTCTTTGCTTTTCAAAGATCTAAGAACAAATTTATTGCCCTTATTTGGGAGAACACAAAATCATACTTTCTAGAAGCATCACATTTTCTTTTCTTTTTTTTTTTTTTTGTCAAACTATTTTCATTGTTATGGTTTGGAAACCATTACAAAAAAACTTGGTTTTGCTTTGAGTTTGAGATATCTTCTTATTGCTTCCAAAGATTCAAGAACAAATCATTGCCCATATTTTGAGAACAAGGCCAATCATATTTTCTGTGGCATCAAGATTTTTTCTCGCCTTTTGTTGTCGTCAAACTTGTTGCTATGGTTTTGGAAACAATCATATATGGAGATGTTGAATCAACAAAAGGTGAGTCGGGAAGAGATAGAAAAAGAGATGGAGCTACATCGAAGAAAAGAGAGGAGTTTCTCGAGGTCGACTTCAAGAAAGGAACAACAAAGGGGGAACAAATATACTCAAACAAAGGGATGAGGAATGGTTAAGAAATGGAAAGGAGAGAAAGAGGTTTAATGAAAAGTGCCGAACACAACAACAATAAAGTCCTTCTATGATGAGCAAACTGAAAAGAGATGAAGAGGTGCTTTCATTCTTAGAGAAAAGAGAGGAAAGGACGGAAGTTGAATATGTCAAGAAGGCAAAGAGGGGTTCAAATATATTTATAAGGAACAATTCAAGGAATTTGGAAAGATCATAGAAGAGTAGACAAGGAGATAGAAAGGGACAATAATTACGTATTAAAAAATTATGGATCAGAGTAGTTCACCATGTGAATTCAAATGTAGTGAACATGCAGCCCCATGCTCACCGAGATTGAAAGTTGTACAGAATACTGCAAGTAGGTGCAAGATCACCGATCACTTACGCCAATGATTATTTCCTCCACAATAGCGCTTGATCAGAATCACTCCTCCTCCTCTTAATAAAAAGCCAAACCACTCGTTGAATACACTCGTTAATTTTCTCTCGAGCCTTTTGTCAACGGTTTCAGATTGTGGTTTAGTTTAGTTTATCAAATAATTGAAAGAGTTTGATTTGTATAATAGATTTGCAGGAGCTGTGAACCGTTGGTTGCATTGAATTGATTGAATCAAGTTGTATGTCTCTTAGTCTACTAACACAGCCATGGAGATTGTAGAGGAGAATCATATGAACAAACCCAACTACATGAACTCACATAATCAATCAAAGCAAAGCGTAAACCTCCAAGTATGCTCCTCCTCATCCAACGCCTTTAATGGATATGTTTGTGGCTTACGCTTACGATACAAATCAATGGCATCCAAGGGTGATACAAGAAGCGTGCCGTTCTATACTCCCATCAAGTTTCAAGGATCTTCTTTACCCACCATAGCAATTGGATAGAATGAATTGGATTAAGTCCAACAGAGAAGAATATTTTTTATTCATAATAAATCAGATTCACATGTACATATTTATAGAGATATTAGAGATCCTATTAATCGTTATTCCTATACTGGGTTATTTGCCTAATTGTGAGAAATCTCTCTAAATCCAGGGAAATACAATATTACAGTAATAGGAAAGAATTAGCAACAAAGAATCTGACTAATAACTAATATCGCAACATTCCCTCAAGTTGGTGATAGATGTCACACATGCCCAATTTGCCCAAAACTTTGAGAACACTCTGACTTGCTTACAACTTTGTGAGGATATCAACCAATTGATCTTCTGATCGAATCTTAGGGCAACTCGACAATTTTCATCCAATTTCTCCCCACTTAGTGAATCTGGCTCACCTCCGCATGCTTTGCACGATCATGTTGTACCCTGAGCTATGAGCAATATCACATGCGTCGCCCATAATATATTTATTTTTAGTCTTGCTACCAATGAACTAATGCTGCTGAAAATATAGATATTGTCTTTTCCGAACCCAAGAATCTTCATGATTTTTACAATGCTTATACAAAGTTAGGCTCGGTTTATAACTCATAAAGTAGAGGTGGAAATTTTGGCTCGACCCATTGGGTTGGGCCTGGCCCAATCTTAATTAGGGTCGCCATTAATTTATTGACTCGAAAAACTGTGCCAAATTAGTTCGCTGGGTTCTGTCTTCGCCAAAATTTGCCTTTATAAGGCAATTTGCCTGATCCTGATTTTGTGTGGCTGGTCGGCTTATATTTTTAGGCCCGAAAAACAAGGGCCAATTTGGCCAAGCTTCTCGACATTTCGGGCCCACTCAATGTCCCAACTCGGGCCACTGGGCACATGCACCGAACAGGCCTGCCACTCCCATCTGAAAAGTGTAAAAAAGAAATAGAGAAAAAGTGGAAGGAAATAAAATTTATAGGTAAAAATAGGATTAAACTTAATAAATTAATTATATATATTTATTCAAGCTTATTTTATTTGTTTATTCTATTATATAAAGAATAACAAGAAATTTTAAAATATATCAAATTATGATTATATTTATGACTTTCTTTATATTTTTCACATTGAAATTAAACATGGAGAAATTATTTTTCTTAGTTTTTTTCTCTTCTCTATATTTCTTCGTTCCAAACGAGTCTAAAGAATTTGTTCATACATAGTATGATAACTTTTACATTAAATAGAATATCATAGTAACCCCCATCCAAATATAACATTCTATTTGTATTCTACATATTCGAAAAATTCACAAGATCAAATATATAAAGGGATAATAGTTTAAAGGGGACAAATTCAAAACTTATTTGCAAAACTAACATTTTTTTTTTAAATCTTAAAGGATGTACAAAAAGATAGCTTTTCAGGAAAAAATTCCCAGCTAAGGATATAGTTATAATTCAGGGTGTAATCGAGTCGAGCTAATTGATACAGTGTCAAACACGAACTCAATTCGATAAAAACTAAATGCTCACTAGGACTCAAACTCAATCAAACCTTTTCCCGATATGTTTGGAACTCAATCAGTGAAATCAGTCGCAGTTACTCAAACTCGACCAACAAAACTCGAATCAATTAAAAATTAATAATAATTATACCGACCGATTTGAAATCGACTGAAGTTCGACTCAATTAATAAAACAAATGTAAGTTCAATTAAACTAACAAGCATCTCGAATCGGGTATCAGATACTAACTCGACTCGCATAAACTACTCAAACCCGCCTTGAACTCTGAGTCAAATTTGAGTATATTCTATGATCAAGTTCGAGTACCTTTACTTATTTACACTTAGTTATAATTTGATGGATGAGAGAGAATGTTCATTATCATGTAGGGATTTATCTTTGTACTTTCATAGTATTTTAATCAAAAGTGACATTTTCTAGATGACTCTTGCAAGAGATTAGTTTACATATAACTGATTTGTCTATTTTAAGCCAACTTCTTTTCATAGACAAAGACCGGGGTTTCACAAATAAAGCTTTCCATATTAAGAACACAAAGAAATGTGTGTATGAGATAATTCGATACTTCATGCTTCAAAAAAAAAAAAAAAGCCTTATGAGATGTGGAACATATGTAACATCATGTATCGTTATGTTTTACATTAAGGTGATTGTAATTTTATTTATTAAAAAGTTTATAATGCTATATATATATATATATATGGACTTATCTTGAGTATTTACAACCATCATGATTTATTAAGGTCAAAGCATATGAAATCTACACAATTGTTGAATTCAATGACACAATAATAAAATATGAAAAAAAAGAAAAACACCAGATGATGATGAACCCTTACTGAAAAAACTAAAGACAAAGATGAGAAAACTTCACTATGAATATATAAGAATAATTACAAATTACAACGAATAGAGAAATAACCCTATTATATATGTTGATATTAGAGAAAAGATCTTTAACAATATGTATGTAAAGTGGGAAAGAAGAAAGGCAAGTTTCAAGATCATCGGAGGAGCTTTCAATACCGCAATGGAAGAGATCGTCGCCTATGATGGAGTTCGAGGTATGCTTTAGCAACAATCGCCATGCACTCATGGCCATTAATCAGTCACTCCGTAAAATTACACTCTGAACGTGATTTTCCCGTGTAATTTGTCAGTAATATGTACACAAAGGGCTTACATCACCCAAATGTGAGGAGAACTTCAAGGGTGTTCATCGCTTCAGAGTAGAGGAGCACTATGTAGACTTGACCAATGTAAAGGTAAATTCCATATATGCCTCAAAGATCATATTTTCTCGCTTTTTTTTCCTTTTTTTTGTCAAACTGTTTTTATTGTTTTCGTTTTAAACAATTACCAAACTTGTTTCGAGTTCGAGATCTCTTCTTTCCTCGTTTCGCACTCAAGAACTAATCATCAAGGCTTATTTGAGAACAAGAAAATCATTTTCTAGAAGCATCATATATTTTCTGCTGTTGTCAAACTTATTTTGGTAACAATTACCAAACTTGTTTTAGAATGTTTGATCATTCTTCTCTTTGCCTCTGCGAGTCTAAGAACAAATCATTCCCCATATATACTCATCATTAAGGTCACTAAGTCACAGATGTGCAAGAGATCGATGACTCATCCAACGCTCAAATGGCTCCCTCAAGAAGCATGACTTGTGAAACCCGAAAAGCTGTGATTATTATTATTATTATTATTATTATTATTATTATTATTATTATTATTTTTCTTTCGAAAAATGAGCGAATCTGTAATTGTCAGACTCGCATAAAACAAAACCTAGATTTTTCTCTATACCTCGTATGACTAAATGTATCACGCCATTAGAATCATCTCGCCGAATCTATCAGAACTGCACAAACTTCGTCACCCTCGGTGACGCACTTCTGACATTTTAATATTTCGAGGCTCTGACGAGCGACTGGGGTGGGGTGACATGGGCACACAAGAGTGCATGCCACATGGCAACGATTTGGGAAAACTTGGCAACCTGCACCCGGCGGTCATGCCCCAGAAGGCAAATTAGTGGGAAGTAGTCAAAAGGCATACTTGTAGTAAGATAATGCCATGGTTTATACCATGTGTCAAGACCATGAGGAGAATTGGTTCTGTGGGAGAAAACTAACCAAGGGGTTCTTCCGCTGGTTAGATCAGTCCTAGAGAGGGGAAGAGAGGAAAACTATAAAGAGAGAAGAGAAGGAAAGCAAAGGGAAACCGTAAAAAGGAAGAAAGGAAGGGGAGAAAGGAGGAGAGCCAAACTCTCCATTGTTAGCTTAGCACCCAAATTTGATCCCACACACTACAAGAGGTGAAGGATCTTTCTCTTTTTGGTTATTTCCTTGTTTTGGGCCATGGAAATGGCATTTGGGTTGAGTTTGTTATGTGATTGTTTGAATGAACATGCTGAATTTTTCTGGTTTTAAGACTGAATTTGTGATGTTGTACTTGCTGAATTCCTGGGGTTTGAAGACTGAATTTTGTGATGTTGTACATGCTGTTTTTTGTTTTTTTAGGACTGAAAACCTCAGGCCTGGTGTATTATTGTATGCATGACTAGCCATATGGTGTGGGCTTAATTGAAGAAACACAATTTGGTGTATTATTGTATGAATGAAAAACATGCAGAATCTCCTAGGCTTATGCATGACTAACATGTAGAATCTTTTAGTTTTAGATCAAAGAAATCAGTTTGGGTATTATTGTATGCATGACTAAATATGCAGAATGTTATGGGTTTTAGACTGAAGAAATACAATTTATTATTGTATGAATGAAAAACATGCAGAATTTGGCCATGCATGACTAACATGTAGAATCTTGGTTTTTAGATCAAAGAAACTCAGTTTGGGGTATTATTGTACACAGAAAAACATGCACCTTTCTCATTTCCATGCATGACTAACATGCAGAATGTCTGGGTTTTTAGACTGAAGAAAGCACCAGTTTGGTAGTATTATTGTATGCATGAAAACATCACTTCCTGGGCTTAGCATGATCACAATATGTTGGAATCTTTGTTTCTCTTTAGATCAAAGAAAACTTTCAGTTTAGAGTCATTGCTTGCATGGTTAATATGCAGAGTTTTTTCTGGTTCTAGACCGACAGAAAATCGTTTGTGTATCATTGTCTTGTATGGTTAAATATGCAGGATTTTTTCTGGGTTTAACCCTGGTTGTTTAGGCCATAACTTTTCCGTCTGAACTCCGATTTGGGGTGTTCTTGGACCTCCAAATATGGAAAGTTCATGAGTCCAGAATCTGGGCCATAAGCCATTCAGCGCTGAAATAGGTGCTCACATCTGTGCCTGTGAAAACTGAGTAATTGTTATCACATGGAAGTGTTTCAAAACATTGGTTGTAATGTGTTGTGCTTGAACATGGCTACTTTTGGCATGTAGCAGGCTATATGATTGATCGATCATGTCTCAGCTTTGGGAATATGAGTTACGTACATTACTTGCTCAAGTAATGGTGGAATTGTTAATACATGCTTGAAGATGTGTTGATATGAACAAGTCCGAGTTGATAAAGTTACGTAGTACTTTTTCATGATAGGTAAATGATTTGAATGTGTGAAATATTAAATACGACTGCATGTTTGCTTGATGTTGAACTGAATATAAGGAAATGTTGTATGCATTAGACATGAGTGTTCATAGCACACACAAAGGTGACACTTTTCTAGAATGTCCAAAGTAGAGGTCTTCATACATTTTTGGTCATGGGTTTGAGTGCAAGGACAATAAAATTGCATTGTATTGTAAAAGGTGAATAATTACATATATGAGAGTGTATATGGTATCGATGGCAAAATCGCTACGGTGTTGAATCGTGGGTTTGGAATGGGACGGTCCAATTGAGTTCCACAATATAAACAAAACAACATGTATTAATATCAAATCCGCCTAGATCCTTACATCCTACTTTCAGCAGCATTTATCGGTAAACAAATATGGAATATGTGATATGAAATTAATTGAGCTCCTAAATTATAATTAAACATTGTCACTATCACTAACATGTGAGATATCAACATTTCTTCACTTTTTTAACCGTAGTCCTCGAGTTCGTTCCTGGATTACCAAATCGTCAGGGTAGATTTTTACCACTGTGAGTCCTCCCATCTCGTATGTGGATTGGTGTGGTATGACTTAGAAATGTCTTTTGTGTGGTACAATCGCCAGACATCCTTAGTATGATTTAAAATATAAATTAAAATTAAACATTGTCATCATGTAGTTAATCTGTTATTTTTATTAAGATATATATATATATATATAAATTTGTAGTTGGTGGCACAGATGCTAATATTGGTGATTGATGGAAATGGTATAATCCTGGCTTCAGAAATGTAAGTAATTAAACAAAATGATGATCCTCAATTTAAAACCGGTGTGAAACAAATTCTTGAATTTTAAAATGCACTCTTCTTTATATATTCCCTACAGTTTTCTATTTGTCCGAACAACTTAGAAGCTTGACTTGTTCAAAAGCAACGAAGGCTGGGCCGCACGACTCCCAAGATGATACTGAAATGTATTCAACAAAATTTGAGGCAGATAATGAAGGCGCATTGGTATTTGCATATTGGCAAACTTTAGCCATTCGGATTAAAATACACCAAATAACTAAAATTATTAAATCAAACATTTCTCTTTTTTTTTTTCTTAGGGAAAAACAATCATTATGTACAAAATACTTTTTTATGTTCCTTTTAGTTATTTATACATGTATCATTATTAAAAAAATTATTTACAAGAAAATACAATAAATCGTATTTTTGTCAAATGTAAAGATACATACAAAAAAATTATCACAACAATGACTAAATCATGTGCCTAAAGGGTCTTTGATTGAACAGACAAGTTATTTTTGTCATTAGTGAGTCCTTTAGTTTAATAATGTGGAGGGCTAGTTATTTATTAAATTGAAGTAATGCATCCATCATTGATCGGTTGGTAAGTGTTCTTTCTTTCACTACCAAATCAAGCATCAAGAAATATGTTTTCCAGGGAGTTTAATGACTTAACGAGTACTTTTAGGGGGGACTAGGAAAGAAAACAAAAAAGAAAATAGAAAGGAATAATGGAAGGAAAGGAAATTTTTTAGGAAAATGAAAAAGCGTTTAAACTTAATAAATAAATTTTATATGTTTATTTGTTTCTTTATCATATAAGGACAAAGAAATCTTTTGGGTTATAAAAATTTTAGGTATTTTAATTAGGCTTCATTTATATTTTTCTTATGAAGTGAAAGTTCAAACATGAGAAAATCATTTTTCTTATTAATTTTTCTCTTTCCTACACTTTCATGTTCCAAATGTAACCTTTTGCGCTTCAGCATTAATGCTTGTAATCTCTGCTCTTTAAAGATTTTGCTCCAAATCTTGGAGATATATGTTGTTTTAAATATGTAATCACGTCTGGTTAGGATGTGGGGATTTGCTCCTCCTTCTCTCCTATAAAAGGGGGACCCCCTTTATAATTCACATTCCAGTCCACTTAAGGCTTATTTATAGTAGCACTCCAATTTGTTTGTATTACTTTTTGCCTCAATTTCTGGGAAATTGATTTCATGGTGGTCTTAAGTTTGCATTTTCTTTAACTGTGGAAGTCGTTTCATCGATGCCCGAGGATCGAGGCCATACCCGCCAACCTCAAATTTCTCGGTGTTCTTTATTTGGTATTATTTTTCGCTATAACTATTTTGAGCTTGTTTACAGCCAGGTATAAGAGATTTGCCGTATTTCTCACGAAAGTTACTATTCTCAGATCGAGTACTATCTACATGAATAGGTAAACACTATTCACATGAATAGTACCATTTGTTAATTTGGGGAAAACTAACCTGATTTCGCCAACACCCTGCAGCAAATGCCAAGGTTCCGCGGCATGCTCAGAAGGTGTATATCTCGATCTTCTACACTCCAAAGTGCGGTTCCTTTGGGCTTGCATTTTTTTTCTATAGTTTCGAGTATGCCTTGTGGTTGCAAATTTGTCCGATCTTTCCACATCATAAAGAAGCTCACGAGATATCGACATTCCGCAGCGACAACAGCCTGTACTGGAGCTTCAAATGTCAAAATCCCAACTGTGGCAACTATCAACCTCTACATCAGCGATTCTATCAAGATCACCTGTGACTAATACCAAATTTGATGGAGAATTGATGGCACCAATAACTTCGCATGTTGCAGTGTGAGGCAGATGTCTCTTCTAAATGGAGCTTGATGTCGTACCAGAAGAGCTATGCCTCGCGAAGATGTTGATGAGAAAGATTGGACAAGAATCAATTGTTTAGCATGTGGTATCGACTATCATGGTTCTAAAGGAGCTGTAAACATCCCTATGAGAGAGACTGCAAGCAAGTTGTGGAAGGACAAGAATGTCTGCTTAATATTACGTAGAACAAGCTCTCTACGAACGTTGCAACGTCCTTGATGTCCCCAAAAACATTTATAAATGATCACATCACTACATTTGATTCTTTAGTAACTAATTTATTGAAATTGTGATGATAGAAAGCAATGACGTTGATAAGTCTTTTGATATTGTTAGCTTCTTCCCCATGAATATGAACATTCATTGTTAGTATGTTGACTGAAGGAAATAATAATCTTAAAGAAGTAAATATCATGTATTCTAATGAGACTTAAAAAAAAGATAAATTAGGAACACAAGAGCTCTACCAGAAGCTGCATTGCTCTCGAGCGGTCGAATCAAAGCCGAAAAACCAGAGTAAGGGGAAGATCTCTACCAAAAGGCAACCTGTAAAGATGAATGTGCCTTTTGTCGTGAAAAAGGGCATTAAAGAAAGACCGTTCCAAGCTGTATAAAAGAAAGGAAAGGGTGCATCCAAGCATGTGTCAAGATGATAAGTCACTTTCTCCATCGCTTGTGTCATAAGTGACGCCATACTTGAGTTAGAATGCATCAGGTGGATCTAGCCCGCTTCATTCCATATTGTTTCGCAGCGAGGGTTCTTCAACTGCTGCCAAGAACCTGACGGTGGTGTTGTCTATCCTTCGAAAAAACAAAATCAACCTCGCAAGATAGCTGACTTGGCTCACCGCTTGAAGAATCATGATGGCCGACCGTAGCCGACAGGTTCCGTATATTTCAAACTTAAAGAAATCCCGCTTCCTTTTTGGAACTCTGAGTCAAAAGGTTTCACTATCATTATGCAAAATACCCAAAGTTGTCAAGGAGCTACCTGTGGTGACAGCGGTATCAAGAGAAACAACATGTACCTTTATCAAGGAGGAATTTCGAGATTCAATCGAAAGTTCCTCTTCGACCATTTATCAAACATGTACTATGATAGCTACATGGGCGGCTTGGACCCATGGAACCAAGCGCCTATTCTCATGTCTCGCTTTTGCAAGAGCTGTTACCTTCACATGGCTCCTGTGCATGGAGTTTAAAGCCAAAATAATTCTTTTTTAAATACACATATAGACTTGTTTTAAAAATTAATCTTAAAATATATCTATCCATTACATGTAAAAATTAACCTTAAACCGTAATTGATAAATGCAATTTTAAATTTAACCTAAACTATAAAGTATAGAATTTTCAAACCGTAATCCGTGAATGCGGTTTTCTTCGAAATAGCAAAAAAGAATTACTTTTGCTATCAAACTCCCTAAGACGAAAAGTTCTGATGTTTATTCATCCTTTTTTAATAGAAATTTAGATTTTCTTGATATCAAGTTTAAATCAAGTGTAGAATCTGCAAAAGGCTGTCTTATACTTCGGTGATTGAAGAACTACCTAACAAGGTGGAATTCCTCACTGGTCAGTTATGACCACCCGATAAAGTTTCAATAATCTAAAAGAGAAAGAAAGAGAGAAAGCAAAAAAGAGCCAATTATTCGACAAGAATTTGAACAATATAGATTTGGTGAAGTTAGGTTGCGGCGTACTTATCATGAGTCAAAACATGAATTTGATATTAGAACTACCACAAATTGCCCTATAAGTTTCACTATTTTCCCTTCGGGATTCCAAGACCCTTCACATCATACCAATCTATATAATATTTTTCAGGTTAAACCATAAGATGTTCCGAGGGCTCATGCAATACAAAGAATGTGCCTTTGCCATGTAACACTTAGATCAATTCCTCACAATGAAAGTTGTAAGTGGAACTATAAGGACGAGCAAAGTTCTACCATAGAGCAAAGCCAAAAAACCCAAGGCTTTTTAAATTGGCACTCATTGCTAAGAACCGTCTCACCTAGCTCCCCTCCTGGGTGGTCAATGGTATTGGGTTCAAATCTTCCTCTTGTAAATTCAACCATATATCTAATCCAAACTTCAACGGATTTGCATTGAAATGTGCATATTATGAGTGATACTGATGAGTGCAAAACTCATCTATGTTTTGAGTTCATTTCACATGTTATTTTGTGCATTTTATATCCATATTCATGTAAAACTCATAAAATTTCCTCTAAACTTGGTTTTGTAGGATTATATATGAAAAGAAGTGATTTGGCAAGAAATGGAGTGGTATTATTTCCAAAGAAGCAGGTAGTTTCAACCGAGAGTCTCACAGCGCTACTGGGAAGATTAATTTTCTGTACCATCTGGAACATCAAATGGTTCAAATTTCATGGTCATCTACATCTAAAGATCTTTCCAACGAGTACTCACACACTTCAAATCGGGGAAGTTAAAACGAAGAAGTTATGGGTTCGACAAGTTGTGCAGAAGAAAAACCATTGTTGTCCAGAAATTTGTCGCGACAGCAGGAAAAAGCCTGACAGAGAGTATGTCGTGACCTGACAAAGAGAGTACAGAAATGGTGTCGCTATTAAAACTCAGGGTCACGACTCAGAATGTTTCATAGAACTTGAAAAAGGCCTAAAATTGAGTTTTGACCTAATTTCTGCCCATTTCACCTTAGACCATAGAGCATATAATTTGTTTTTGAGGCAAAGAGGCGGGCGGGAGATCGGGAGAGCCTCTCTATGGGGGTTTCTCTCTAACGCCCATTTTTCCATTTTTTCTAGATTGATTTTTTAGATTTGAGAGCAAATAGAGCGCACTTGTTTCTATTGAAGATATTTCAAAGTCACATAAGAGATCCTGTATTTACTATGTCTGTATTAAAGATTGAGGCCAAAAATCTCGATTTTCTCTCTCATGGGTTTTCTCTCTCTAAACTCAAGCCATTTTCTTAGTTTTGCTGCATATTTTTATTTTTAATGTAGATCTTAAGAATAGTTCTTCAAGCGCATTTTATTTCTATCAAGAGATTTGGTGATGTAATGATATTCAATTTATTTATCAGTTGAGGTGAAGATTTAAGCTCAAATCTGGTTTTTCTTCTTTCTTGATTTCTTTCTTTCATTTTCTTACTTTTTGTTTGATTAAGTAGATGATTGAATCCAAGAATGGAACATTAAACACCCTAGGGTTAGTGTATTAATTGTTGAACATTCAGGGATTTTCATAGCTTTTTCAAGATTTTGTGGGTTTGGAAACTCGAATTTATATAATTGGTATAGTCTATATAATGAATTGTTCTAATATTAGTACCTTTTATACCTACAAAAGAGCCGTATCTTTGCTCGATTCAGAGGCCCCTCTGAAAGACACAGAGATGGAGATTCCGAGAGAAGAGCGGTAACTTAGGGGTATGCTAGACTAATATCTTGAACTAATGAACTCAAAATTACTTTGATAGATCACTAATTTAATCTATGGTGTGAGGATTAATTAGATGAGATGTATCAATTTAGTTGATCGCAGGCTCTCTCCTTAGTCCGATGAAAGGATCTGATCCCTGCTGTTAGCAAAGACTGAATCAAACATGAGATAAGAAAATTTTATTAGATTTGAAGGACGATACCAATGACATTGGAGAAGGCTTGTATTATCTGCCTATGGAGTGCAAGAATTCTTCTCAGTCCTAAGAAATGGTCAGAAGTATTGAAAAAGAAAACAATCAAATCTTAAAGAGTGCCAAATTTTACAAGTAGCTATTACACTCCATTTGTCCCGAAAGGAATATGGATTCTAACTGTGTGAAATGTATGGTGTATGCAGAAATCCAAGTTATACTACATTGCTCTTGACAAATCTACATTCAACTTACAATTGTTATGCTTCAAGGAAATGCAAACTGCTTTGTAAATAATTATCCTCATCCCTAAATGAATCTCTTCATACCTTTAGAATTAAGTAGTTGTTTACATAGATTTAGATTAGTTTTAAATCAAGTTTTGTTTCAATTAAATTGGATTTTATTCAACATCCTACTTGGTCGCTCTGGGCCCATGAAGAGCCCTTGTAATCGGGTGATCAAATTCCAATTGGGAGAACCTCCAACTTTGGTACGATATCCGAGACTCTAGAGTCTTATTACTTAGGCAGACCCGTGCACCTGCGTGAAAGGGGCTGAGTGTTGGTACACTTTTCATTTCAGTTTTGAGTACTTACTTTGTTTCAAATCAAGCCTCTGAGTATCTGGCCACATTCACTCCCTTGTGAAATCATGTTTTTCACATATACATCATTTGGTCATTCTGCATAAGTTTTTGGCGCCGTTGTCGGGATTGCTGGGCAGATTAATGTCCTTTGGTAATAGTGTCATAAATTTGTGTATGTCGGGCTTGGTCTCCTTTACGTTTTTAGCGCTGCTGTCAGGATTAGACAATAGTCCTCTGGTAATAGTGTCATAAATTTGTATATGTCATTTCGGGTCACTCACAAGTTTTGAACAATCCCAACTTGAAGTTTTGCCTGTCTCTGCCAAAGAAAAGAGCAAAGTTGTTTCGTCTCAAGCAATGGAAGAGAAGAAAGTTCATTTACCCTTTTATTTAACCAAACTGAGTAACTCAAGCTTTGCAAGGGTATGTGATATGTGTCTCAAGAATTGTACTCCTTAAGGAATATAGAAAATATGATCAAGATACTTATTCATTTTAATAGTGAATTAATCTTCATTAATAGACAAATTTAGATCATGGTTCTCACTAGTGTGCGTGTGTAAAAGGCAATGTGGCCTCCCTATCCAAAGCTCAATTGCAAGCTGGATGAGTTTATGAGAATTGAGATAAGTATGTGGATCTCCTAAGATAATTTATTTAGGTTCCATAGGCTTGTTGTTCTTATCATTCTCCACTAATGTAGGCACACACAACTTTCAAGATCAAGTAGGTCTTTATAAGCTTGTAATGTAGGGCTTGGGTAAGGGGTAGTTGAGTAGTCATTTTAGGCTTAAAATTACCCAAACATACATTTTTTTTTCATTGATAAAAGCCTCCTACTTCCATCCCGATTCTTACCATCAGCATAGTGACACTCTCAAACACCCCAAAATCTGTTTAGGTGCATCCTTCATATTCCTCATCACTTTTTCGCACAAATTCTGGCATTCTTCAACAAACATCACAGCTTCTCCTTTTCTTTAAGACAAGGTTACTAGAGAAGTGCACGTCAAAACCCCCTTGCTTACTAACCCTTAGCGAGCTTTAAATCAATAGCTCCCAAACCACTGCCTTAGGGTATTAGGGTGTCGAGACACCCCTAGGGATTTACTTGTTCAGGAAGGAAGGCTACGCAGGCTAGACTCCACTTCTTCCTTGACTTTTATTGTATTTTGCTTCTTGACACTTGATATTTTTCTGCTTTTTTTTTTTGACAATCTCCCTTTGTTTTCAACTTAACTCATTTCAACTCGAATTTGGAGTTATTTTCCTATAGAAAAATAACTCCCAAACTTCGCTTTTCACCACATTTCTCAATTATGTTCAAACACAATATGGGTGAGTTTTGGTTCTTTATTGAGGGATAGTTGATGTATAGGAAGGTTGGTTGGCTTCAAACTTGGTTTTTTTTTTAAAACAGAAATTCTTGGCTCTTTAAGGCTCAACATCTTGGTACTAGAGGAATATGCATATGCATATTAATGTGGTTAGCTTGAAAGGCACAATCTTTCCAAGGATGGCCTATATATCATTTCTCAATTGTTGTGTTGCTCTAGATTTCGCCTGAAGCGATAATAGAACAAGTTCTAGGAACCTATGGAGATCAAAATTAGATGGATTCTCATAAACCTTTCTAACCTACAAAAACTGCTTTTCAAGGGTACTTAGTGACCACGTGCATGGATTTTGCAGAAACCACAAAAATGACCCAAATAGCCTATTAAAGAGCTTAACTCATGAAGCATTAAGTCCTATTATCTCTAATATTGTCCATATGCCAAGGGTCTCATTTTATGGTCCTTATTGACATCACAACAACTCAAGCAAAACTCAATTAATTACGAAACTCTAACTAAAAATATATACCAAACTAAGATGTAAGTTGTAAGCTTCAAACAAAGCTATTATCCATAAAGACCAGTAGCTCTATGCTCAAAGTTGCTATTTTCAACATGGGTGTGACATGATAAACTAATGTTCTTTTGCAAACAATCCCCAAACTTTGAGATGAACATTATCCTAGCCGTTCAGCACAAATGAGCAATAGCTACTAAAGTAAAGAGTAATAAAGAGAGTCGGGAAAAGTGAACCCCTTTGTGGTCTTGGCCACTTGAATAGGAACCTCAGATGATTGCCAGACATTTACTGACGCGCATTACCCCCTTTACATACTCTTGCTTCTTTGGAGCCATGAAAGTGGCTTCTGACATTTTCTCAAACACTTGGTGTGCAAATTCAACTTCCTTCACCTCAAATGAGGAGTTTTGATTCTTCAATACATGCAAATCAATTAATAATCAACAATGATCCACAAAGAACCTAAACAAAACAACTACACAAAAATTTTCTTCCATTGTAACTCCTTTTGATGCTTGGAATGATGGATGGAAAATTGGGGTTCGTGGTAACAAAGGTAAGGTTTAAAATGGGTTTGGGATGGGCTTTAAAGCTTAAGATGATGAGGTTTTTTTTATTTGGGGAGGAAATTATTTCAGGATTTGAGGATGGGGAAATGAATTTGAAAGTGGTTGGAAGTTGCAAGGGTTGGAGGGAAAGAGTATGGCAAGATAGAGTATAAATGTGAAGAAGAAAATGTATTTAAAGGGCTGTAAGCTCTGCTGTGACTGTGGTGCTGGTCACTGTCAGCAATTCTGCTCAGCACCCCTGTTTTTTTTTTATCCAACTTGTTATTATACTCTATATCTCCTTCATTTTAGCTCGAATTGAAGCAAAGTGATCGCTGGAAAGCTCTTTCAATGTAGAATTTGCTCATGGGCTGAGGAACCATTTGGAGCCTCAACTGGAATATACAGAAAATCTCAGAATGTTCAATGCTGTCCAGTGTGAGATTTCTTGACTCCTTAGGTTCTCCTTGCTTTGTCCTCTGCTCATATCACTTTCTATCCTTCAAAAGTCCTTCATGCTTATATATTCTCCTCAAAATTCCTCCAATAGCAACCCCATCGTTTTCATTCATGCTTAAACTCATCTCTTGTCATCAATTCTCCCTCAAGCATGATCACATGAACCTTCCAACTTTATATTTCAGTTCAATTTGCCTTTAATCTCAAAAAACCTGAAATTTGATGAACATCTCCAATCAGTTCTTTTTTACACTCAAGCACTATAATTACATCAACCGTCCAACTTCTTGCCTTCTCTGCAAACTATAGTCATGGACAACACGTTGAGCTTCAAACTATCTTATTCTGAAAACACTAACAACAAAGTTAGAAACAGCCCACTAGTTCTTTCTCAACCCAGCAGTAAAAAACAGCAACAAAATAAATGCAACTCAAAGTGCTCAGAAAGAAAAAGTAGAATGGATAGAATCCTATTACCTAGCTTAGTTGCCCCAAGAAGTTGTCTGCTTTTTTAGAGTCCAGCCTAGACTCATTGAAAGTACTAGTGCTTCCATTTGACCAATCTTCTTCATTCATCTTGAAAGTACTTCCTTCATAAACTATCTTGGCTCAAGGATTTTTCTTTTCAGATTTTGGAATAGGAGAAATAAACTCTCAAATCCCTTTAATTATGGCTGGTGGTTCAGCCACAATTTCTTTCAAAACAGTCCCCTCTATGTGAAGCAGGGGATGTAAAACACATTTATGCTTAAGGGACCTGTCCTAACACAAAAGTCCCTTGATCGCAAGCTGCAATTGCACATGGCTCTTTCTTGCCTGTCAGCAAATAGTTGGTGAAGATTGAACTTTGCTTTCTCACCCACAAGTGAGCTCCCTTTGGATGTCGATCCAGGCTTGGCTTGAGGAAAAGCGGTCTCCTTTAGTATATGAGACTTTGTAGATCCTTCACTGCCCTAAGTCACAAAAATCGATGGGAAAGTGAGTCGTGTCAATCTTCACCAAAATGTTTTCAATAGCCATTACTTGACTTTCCTCTTCAAATTTCAGTTTATCCACTAATGGCTCTTCATCCTCTGGTTTTTTAGAGTGTCTTGTTCTTCACTCTCCATTTCATTTTCACCTTCTTCCACGTATTTCAAGATATGAAATTTCAGACATTGCTTAAATGAGCATCCATGATTCAATGGGATTTCGCTATTACTTAGGAGGCCTAGAAAATTGATCCTGAATGCTCGACCGCCGCCAATTTGACCTTCAATTTTTTCAATCTAGCACTAGTGTTGACTTGGAAGGTAGGCGTAAATCTGTGAATTTCCCAAGCCATGAAGACTACTCATCTTCTTTGTTCTCATCCATGTCGGTAAAATTCGCTCCTTAGCAAGAAACAACTCTTTTCTTTAGAAATGCTGGGGTTGGAGCTCCCTTGATAAGGCAATACTCCTTGTTCCATGAGGTAATAGCCCCGACCTTCTTTGATTCAGCAACATTTGAATAAGGAAGTCAAGCTTTTGGCTTCTATGGAGGCAAATCCATCTTCACTTGAATATTCCTCCATGAGTACCCACAAATACGAAGAAAACAAAAGAAAGAAAGTACAAAAATACTAATAGTAAAAAATAAAATAAAAATAAAAATAAAACCCAAGAAACAACCTCATGCAACCAAAAAAAAATAAAATAAAAATTGCCTAAATTAGCAAATCACCCTGCTCTTCAAAATGTCAACTTCCAATGAGAGAAAGTGGCAACCAAAGCAGAATCTAAGGCCACATAAGAAAAACTGTTGACGACCGCAACATATATACAAATTTATATGTCGCATATTTCAGAGGACTATTGTCTAATCCTGTGGTGTCCGCCATGCAACTTTGTTGAGACCAAAAGATCTCCTCTAATTTATCATTTTCAATTTTTGGTTTCGGCAAGATACACTGCTGAGATGCACGAATTAGACAAGTAATAAAATGGATTTTAAGTCGGATATCGATCCCACAGAATCTCGAAATTTTCATCAACTACGGTTACTCGAAATTCCTTACTATTTGGACCATCGGTTGATAACGGTGTTCGACGTAAAAATTGAGAAATAAGCTAATCTAAAGAAAATGAAAATTAGAATAAGCCAAAATAAAATGAATGAAAGGTAAAACTATGTTCTATAACAAAGAAATGAATCTTGAATGATTATCATAAAGAGACACACTCCAGAAAGCAATTTGTAATGCTTGATCGATTCACGTAGTGAATATTGATTAAATTTCTTGATTATCTCAAGTTCAAAATCTGTCCAAGGCAATTGTAGTGCAGCTGGATCTCTCCACACTCCTCATTTCGTTATCTCATTTTTCCTGATTCTCTCGGGTCTGAGGAGATTTAGATAACTACTTTTCATAGAACTTCCTTAATCTGAGTATTTTTCTTTTCTGTCTCTTAGTACCCATTTTATGGAATTTGTACACCTTAGCTCCCGAGTTATCGGTCGACAAGGATATACAACTTCCAAATTACTCTTCCTCGAATTAGAATAGATCAAACTTTCCTTGATTAGATCTCGGCTAACACGGGATTGGCCCCTCCTTATCAGAGATTGAGGTGAAATCTGCCTTGTTTAAATAGATAAGTGGATTCGACTCGCTCTTGACTTCAAGTGAAGAGGATTTATCTAAGTGAACTTGCAAAGTGCAAGGATCCCTAATGGCAGGTTAGTATACCTTCAAGAACCTAGACGTTAGGTGATCTTTCTGTAGTATTTTCGGTATCTTGTTCACCTTTTCGGTTCACGAATTTACTTGATTATGGGTTTATTGATTTGGTCCCGAATAACGAGTTTCTATACGTTAAAATTGCGTCATTACCACGATTTCAGGAAGTCCTCCCGAGTGACACGGGGAAGACAATCCTGGGAGTAGCGTCGGATTCTTTGAAGGTATACTAACCTCTTTATTAGGGATCCCTTTGCGCTTTGCAAGTTCCATGGAATGAAATCCTCTTCTCACACTTGAAGTCGAGGCGGGTTGAGCGACTTATCTATTTAAACAAGTAGAGATTTCACCTCGATTCGGATGTGAGGTAATCCGTGTTAGGCGAGGATAATCAAGGAAAGGTTGATCTATTCTAATTTGAGGAAGGAAAGTAATTTGGAAGTTGTATATGTAGCAGCTTGGCCAGATAACTTGGGAGTTAAGGTGTACAGTCCATAAAATGGGTATGAAGTATTAACGAAAGAAAAATACCCAGTTAAGGAAGTTCTTGTTAAAGTAGTTATCTATAAATCCTGTAATTCGAGAGAATGAGGAAAAATGAGATAACAGAAATGAGGAGTGTGGAGAGATCCGGCTGCACTGGTGCCTTGGGCCGATTTTGAACTTGAGATGTCGAGAAATTTAATCGATATTCACTCTCACGGGAATTGATCGTTTACTACGGTGTTTACTCTTGATGTGTCTCTTTATGATAATTGTTCGATATTCATTTCTTGTTATAGAACATAGTTTGCAACCGTTCATTTTTATTTTAGTTTATTCTAATTTTCATTTTCTTTAGATTGATTTATTTCGACTTTTACGCTAAACTTTGTTATCAGCGATGGTCCCGAATAGTATGAATTTCGAGTAATTAAGACAGTTGATGATGAAAAATTCTTGAGATCTGCAATAGGATCGATATGCGGACTTAAATCCGTTTTGGCGTACTTGTCGACACATGCACTTGCGTGTATATTATAAAAACGAAATTGAAAATGATAAATTATAGGAGATCTTTTGGTCTCGACAAAGTTTTATATTTGAGAAGTTTCGAGTTAGACAATAGTCTCACGGTAATAACGACATATAAATTTGTATATATGTTTGGTCAGAAATCGACGGAATCATAGATGCCGATAAAACATTCCTTAATTAATGGAAATTAATCATGTTAATTTCCGTTACATTCCGATACATTTATTAAAATAAGCAATAAAGACTCCTTATTTATCAAAACAACGGGGAGGAGCAGGACTATCAAAATATAGGCCATACATATATTCACTTAATAAATTATCTGGATTGGCGATAGGTGAAACAACTTGACCTTGAAACAGTCCAGCTAACACACTCTTTGCCGTACGTTAAGGTGGTCTTGTAGATGCAGATATCACCTTTGGTATGATGCCGTTGTACTTTGGATGGATATCCATTGGAGAAATACCATCTGATTTCAAAGAAATTGATTCAAGAGACCCACTCTATCAAATTAGTAATTTTATGTGAGATTCTCTTTGTCTATTCCATCAAACACATGCTTAGTAATTCACACAGTTTCACATAAAATACCAATTAGTACTGGCGGTTAGCATTTTGAAGTGCTTAGTTACTTTTCTTTGCTTATTAAATGCTAAAAACTTAGAATATATATTAGTGCATGCGATTAGAATTGGTAGTCGTGTTCATGAGTAGGTATCGGTAAAGGTTTATATAGTATTCGTCTGACGAATCGACACGAGAAAGTTATAAATAATAAAATTCAAACCGACCCGATTAGTAATCGGGTAACATGATACGACACGTAAAAATATATATATATATATATATATATATATATATATATATATATATATAATGGGTTATGTGGAATTGACAATCCAGATCAAAACAAGATTATACTCGATCGAATCGAGTAAAAATTATGTTGAGTTCGTGTTGTGTTAATGTATCGTGTCAAATTTTGTCGAGCCTATGCAATGTCTAGAAACAATGGCCCCTCTTCAATCCATGTTCATTTGTTATAAGAAAGCGATTTTTAGAATCACATACAGATGCTCTATGAAAAAGGGGTTTTGGAAACCTGAAGAACCTATGAACAAAAAATTAGAGGAGCCCCTTTTACCAAACAGAAGTTTTGAGTGTTCTCGGAACAAAAACTAATTGAAAATAGGAACCAGAAAAAACGGTGACTATATAAAATAGAGATCAACCTTCTCAGAAAGTAACCTTCTTGATTGATCCAGACACCAGTCTCCTTGATGATGTCGACGGACATGGTAGCATGGAAGGATCTTGGGAATAAGGTTATCGAATCAATTTGAAGATTGAAGAAGTGATCTCATGCTCATCGGTGATAACACCACCAGTGATGCTAGAGTTAATTTGAGAGGAATAGATCAAAGGAGGAGGATGATGGTGCTTTAAGGGATAGTTAATTTGGTGTGAAGTAAATGTTACACATACTTTGGGGGTGATGTGGTGAGTTCGATCAGCAAAATCCGGTTCTTTAAGGATATTATTTTTATTTCCTATTATTATTTTCAAATATTATTTTATTTTTTATCATTGTTTAAAAAATATTATTTTATTTCTTATTATTATTTTAAAATATTATTTATTTGATGTCTTATTGTTTTGAAATATTATTTTATTTCTTATTACAACCAAAGTAATATTATGACTAGGGTATAAATAAATGTTTTAGAGTTTGTTTTGAGGACTTTTATCACTTTTATTGATTTATAAAAAAAAATCAAAGCTTTTGCTTTAATTATTCTCTGGTTTGGGAATTGGTTTTTGGATTGAGACGTGTTTATTCTTATTGATCAATCGTGTGTTGATCAATCCTCGTTACATTAATGCGAGTTTATATTAAGAGCAAGTTTCTTCGATCGATGACTATCTTGGGTAGTGACAGCCAATCCCAAGATGGTGATTAGGGATTGCGAGCTACTTGAAGATCGGTTAATGAGTAGCAATAATCAATACAAGAATTGCTTTCAGCAGGTTGAAACAATACAAACCCAATTGCATGTTGTTGAGGATTAATGGATAAGGCATTATGAATGATGAAGAATTGGCCTTATAGACCTATTTTTTAGTCCCATTTCAAACCCTTAATCAAAAGACTAGTTGTAAGTTTGATAACACCTCGAGATGAGGAGGATGACTTGGAGTGAATTTGCAAATCCATGTGGTAGGCAAAGAAAGGGTGGGAAGACAATGGTAACCAAACTACGGAGGAGGCGATGGAATACAAACTAAAGTTAGATATTCCTAATTTGTTAATAATCTTGATATTGATGAGTTTTTAGATTGGTTCATTGAGTAGATAGGTTCTTAGATATATCAAAGTTGTGAGGATAGAAATGTGGAGTGGCTTTGCTTAGAATTTAGAAGGAGGAGCATTAGTATGGGTGGGATAGATTGAGAGAGATGAGGATGAGAGAGGGGGTGTGGTTCGATTCAAACATGGTGTAAGATGAAACAACTATTATGAGGTTGATTTCGTCTTCGAGATTTATAAACAATATATTTTTTGATGCTAATTAGAGATGTACACGGGGTAGTAGAATTATGAATGAATATATTGTTGGATTTTTAGATTAATGAGAGAATAAGTTATCGAAAGTGAGAACCAACATGTAGTGAGATATTTCAATGGGTTGGAAACGAGACTAATAGACATAAGAATTAGGGTGCATATGGTTTTCAATGTCTGAGGCTAGAAATTTGGCCATGAAAGTTAAAGTTACTCGTTTAAGACAAACTACGTAGTCTGGTGTAGAATATATGGAGGGGTGGACAATAAGACTCCAAGTGACAAGGGAAAAACACATTTAGTTGTGTTCCGATATTGTGGAGACTATCAATGTTGGTGTAGGAAAAGGGAAAAGTGTAGCAATGGAAGGAGGTAAGGGTATCACTTTTGAGCCTGCCAAAAACAACACTTATCTGAGACCTTTCAATGTTAAGTGCTATATATGTGGAAAGGCTGACTATCGTTCTAATGAATGTGCTAAATGGAGCGATGAATGTAGTGGAGAAGATTGATGATGTAGAGGATGAGGTGTGCATACTTGATGGAAATAATGGTGAGGAATATGAGCGGGAAGAATGCAGCTTGTGTGGTGAGGAAGCTCATGTTATCTTGGAAGTGTGGTGATGAGACTCGGCACCATAAGCTTACTAGGTGTACTGTGCAAGGGAGTTCGTGTGATCTTATTATTGATAGTAGGAGTCAAGAGAACATAATAAGTAAATATGTTGTTGAGAGTCTCTTTCGCTTTAGGTGCAAAATGCAAGGGAGTTTGTGTGATCTTATTATTGATAATGGGAGTCAAGAGAACATAATAGTAAAGATGTTTAGAGGCTCTGATTAGAGACGAAAACTCACCCGACCCATATGCTATTGGTGGATTAAAAAGAAGTTGATGGTATTAGTGAATGAGCGTTGTGGGTGTCATTATCTATTGAGTAAGTATAATGATGAGATGTATACGATGTGATAGAATGGATGCTTGCCATATTTTGTTTGGTGTCTTTGAGGTATGATGTGGATGTTGACACTTGGGCATGAGTAATTTGTTTTAATTAGAGAAAGAATAACATATACACTAGGAAGAACCAACCTAAGGTTTTACAGCGGAGGGAAGAAACTTTCTAACTATTGTGGATGACCCGTCTTCATATGAGACCCAGGAAGTGCATTTGAGCGATAGGTTTAAATTTTGAAAATTGTAGTTACCAATCGCAATTTTAACTTTAAGCATAAAACTGTATAGTTGATGACTATGATTTTAACTTTTTGAAAATGTTTAAAACCGTAGTCACCAACTACGATTTTGATGATATGGAAAAAAAAGACTAGTTTGGGCATTATTTTGAAACAAGTGTTAATTAATTTTGAGATTTTTTGAAAAAAATTATTTTAGATTTTGGCTTGCTTACGTCACAAAGTTTCGAAGAAAGTGACCTTAGTTGAAAAGCATTTTCTTATTATATAATAATCTTGCAATTGAAAATGAAAAATTCATCCTCTCGACTATATTTCACTTGCCCGTGCCATACTTTCAGACCCGAGTGCAGTAGAGCTAGCTTAAATGTTCCTTTCATATTTCACTTTTTAATTGTTTATACAACATCTAAATTATCACTAAAGAGGTTAAGTCATTTTGAAGTAATTTAATTAGTAGAGCCAATATTGTTAACTAAATTTAAAATTATGTATTAATTTCTTTTCTTTTATTTATTTTGAAATAGGAAAAGTTTACAAACATCCTTCCATTTACGACATATTGCAATAAAGTAAGCAGGTCATATTTGCATTAACCTATATATTGATTTGTCTTCATGAGACGGTTTGAAAAATTGATGTCTTAATTTCCCGAAAAATTAAATCCTGACTTATAGAAACCATATTTTCTAAACAAGCTAAGTTCAAAGACTTATAGAAACCATATTTTCTAAACAAGACAGTTTTATAGAAACCATATTTTCTAAACAAGCTAAGTTCAAATATCTTTCAATCTATTCAATCAAAAGACCCTTTGAAACATGAATTTCGAAAATCCAACCCTTAAATAATTTTTTGATCACATTTTGACAAAAATACGATTCTTGTTTTTCTTTTAAAAATAATTTTTTTAATACGATACATGTAAATAACTAAAAAAAAGACAAAAGTATTTTTGTCTATGTGATTTATTTTCTAAGAAAAAAAAGCGTTTGATTTGGAAATTTTGGATTATTTGGTGTATTTTAATCAAATATTTCAATTTTTATTTGAAAGGTTTGCCCGATATGCAAATACCAACGTCTGCGGCCTTCATTATCTTTGCTCAAATTTTGATCTTCCATTTGTATCATCTTAGAGTCATTGCGGCTAGCCTTCCATTTTTGAACAAGTCGAGGCTTCTAGTTGTTCGGATAAATAGAAAGGCAGTAGGGAATATATATAGAAGATTACATTTTAACATTCCGAATTTGTTTTACACACCGATTTAAGATGAGGGATCATCATTTGTTTAATTACTGCATTTAGGCAGGATTATGCTGCATTTTTCCATGAATCACTAATATTATACAATCTTTACTCACAAAGGTGTCCCACCAACTTCTAAATTTATATATCTTAATCAAAAGTAACTTGGATGCCCTACCCGATGACAATGTTAAATTTTTATTTTTATTTTTAGTCACCTTCATGAGACATCTTAAAGCGGGTTCATGCATAATCAGCCATTTTTAAACCATATCACATTAATCTTTATACTAGTGGATGGACCACCAGGATGGTAAAACTCTATCTGAGAAACACGAGTTGTAGTCCCGGGGCTTGAACTCGAGACCAGTTAAGATATAAGACTCCAACCATCTCACTTACATGTTAAGTGATAGTGACAATGTTTAATTAACAATCTAAAGAGAATATTCATTTCATATGCGGCATTCCACATGTTGTTTATCAGTAAATGCACTGAAAGTAGAAGGATATAAGTTTCTAGCTGGTTGATAATAAGATCCACACAATTGTTTTGTTTTATCATTTTGCCCTTTTTGTATTTTCCTTTATCCTGAAAAAGAAAATAAAAAGAAGGAAAGAAAGAAAAAAGGAATTAGACTACCACTTGGAAAATTAACCAACGGATTTCCCACACAGAACCTTCCTCAGAAGCAACCAGAGAAACACCATCACAGGAGAAAACCTTAGTCCTTCCATCTATAAATAACACCCTTTGGTCTCACATCTCTCCTCACCTCTGACCTTTACTCTCTTCAGATTCTTCATATTTTGATCCTTAATCTTTAAAACTCTAAGATCGATCATGGGTGTTTTTACTTATGAGGATGAGGTGACTTGTTCAATTCCCCGGCCCGAGAGATGTTCAGAATTTTGCTATTCAGTCCCAGCGACCTCATTCCTAAGATAATGCCTCAGGCTATCAAGTGTGTGGAAATCCTTCGGAGAAGGTTAGTTAATTTGTACTTTCTATTATAATCATATATATATATATATATATATATATATATATATATATATATATATATATATATATATATATATAAGACTTTGGGTACACACCAACAATCCTCCTCTTAAACAAAGTTCCATCGAACCTCATCCACCAGGCCATGATTTTTCCTTGAGCTAGCGTTTGAAGTGACCTTATGAAACACCATGCATTTAGAGGGCCCGCATCATTTTGTTCAGCTTCCATCCACATTGTTAAGCTTGAATTCGGCTCTGATACCACTTGTTATGAAACCTCATGAACCCATCCACATCGGTATGATATAATTCATTAACCTTATACTTTCAAAAAGCATTATCATTCACCCAGATGTGAGACATTCTGAGACTTTTTGTTGCACCAACATATATATATATATATATATATATATATATATATATATATATATATACATAACGAGACGAGAATTATAGACTAATTAATGTTCTCTTTTCTTTCTTGGTTTTCTTCTACGGGGAGCAAATTGAAGCATGGCACACATGGTTGATCACGATAGACGAACTTCCTGATCGGTACTGCAGTGATCGGCGAGGAGATGTCTTGGTGGTGGCATTTATCGATTTCTCATGAGCTCAAAGTTGTGGCTTCTCGGATGGAGGATGCATCCTACAAGAAAACCGGGAAATACCACCAAGGACGATGCTCGAGTGCGTGAGGACCACATTAAGGGTAGCGAAAGAGAAGGGTCTCGCATTGTTGAAGGCTATTGAAGCCTCGTCTCGACACATCTGATGAATATTAAGCAAAATATTGCACATTTAGTACTAATATTGAGGCGTGGTTTAGAGACTAATATTAATAATTAAGATTCTTTATTGTGATTCTTTCTATTACTATTATATTATTTCCCTAGTTTAGAGATTTCTACATTGAAGCGAAATAACTTAATTATAGAATAGCTTGATTGTAGGATCTCACAATATCTACATAAATATGTACATGTAAAGATACAGATTTATTATGAATAAAAATATTCTTCTCATTGGACTTAAATAAATTCATTCTATCCAATTGCTAAGGTGGCTAAAGATCGCTACGAGCTTAAGCTGATGAAGTGCAGAGCATCTTACGCTTCTTGTATCGCCATTAGAGATTTATAAGTGATTTCATACGTAAGCATGGCGGTATCACTCCATTCAAAGGCCTTGGAAGGAGGAGGAGCATACTTGGAGGTTTTAACTGCTTTGATTGATTACATTGAGATTCATGAGTTGGGTTTGTTCATATGATTCTCTCACAATCTCATGGGTGTGTTGGTAGTAAAGGACATACCGCAAACTTAAATTCCAATCGATTTCAATGCAACCCAACAGTTCTGACTCTGCCAAATCCATTATACAAATCAAACTATTTCAATTATTTGATAAACTAAATTTAAACCACAATCTATGAAAGCGGGTTAATGAAAACTGAAGAAATTAACACGAATTATTATTCAACAAGTGGTTTGAGCTTTTTATTAAGAGGAGGAGGGTGATTCTAGATGTTGTGCGAAACGATAATCATTAGCCAAAGTGATCAATTGATCTTGCACAGCGCGAGGTATTCATACAACTTTCAATTTAGTGAGCATAGGTGCATGTTCATTACATTTTGAATTCACATGGTCGAGACTATCAATCCATAATTTTTTATCTGTAATTATTGTCCTTTCTATCTCCTTGTCTCTGCTTTACCATGATCTTTCCAAATTCCTTGAATTGTTCATATAAATATATTTGAACCCCTCTCTGCCTTCTTGACATATTAGCTTCCATCATTTCCTCTCTTTTCTCTAAGAATGAAAGCACCTCTTCTGCTCTCTCTTTAATTTGCTCATCATAGAAGGACTTTATTGTTGTGTTCGGCCTTTTCATTAAGCCTCTTTCTCTCCTTTCCATTTCTTCTTTCCATTCCTCATCCCTACATTTGAGTATTTGTTCCTTGTGTCCTTTCTTGGTGACCTCGAAACTCCTCTCTTTTCTTGATGTAGCTCCCATCTTTTCTATCTCTTCCATTTCTGCCACATTGATTCCAACATCTCCATATATGATTGTTTCCAAAACCATAACCAAAGAAAACAAGTTTTGACAACAAAAGGGTAGAAAATGTGATGTACAGAAAAATATGATTGGCCTTATTTCTCCAAATATGGGAAATGATTTGTTCTTGAATGCTTTGGAAGCAATAAAGAAGAGATCTCAAACTCAAAACAAAACAAGTTTTGGTAATGGTTTCCAAAACCATAACAATGAAAATAAGTTTGACAACAAAAAAAAAAGAAGAAAATGTGATGCTTCTAGAAAGTATGATTTGCTTGTTCAGTGTATAAGGCAATGATTTGTTCTTGAGTCTTTGAAAGCGAGAAGAAAAATCTCAGCGAAACTTCAACAAAGTTTACGACAACAAAAAAGCGAGAAAATGTGATGCTTCTAGAAACTATCATTTGCTTTGTTCTCGAATATTGGCAATGATTTGTTCTTGAGTCTTGAAAAGAAAGAAAGAGATCTCGAACTCAAAGCAAGTTTTAGACGAAAAAAAAAAAAAAAACCGAGAAAATGTGATGCTTAAAAACTATGATGTGCTTGTTCTCAAATATAGGCAATGATTTGCACTTGAGTGGAAGGATCTTTTGTGGGCGGAAAAAGCTGTGGAATTATTCCTTTGTATAATTTTGGATATTGTGTTAAGAGAGAGAAATCGAATAGCTTTTAAAGATGGGATGGTAGATGGACGAGAGATTAAAATATTCTTTTGTCTAGAATCTGTGAATTTGGAATAGGTGTTCTTAGGTGAAGGTGCATTCATCTTAGATTTTTCGGAATGGATGGCCTACATGTAAAAAGGTGGTGAGGTTTTCCCCCTTTCTCTTTTGCTTTTTAGTACGCTGTGAACTATCATGTATACTTTGTGGGTACATTTTGTTCTGTTCCTTATTTTTTACGATCGATATATTACTTTTACCGATCAAAGAATAAGGAATAAGGTCTATATGAGAAGCTTGATAAGACAAATAAGTACAACCACTTAAGAGAAATCGCCCTTTTCTAAAATAAGGTTGATTGTCCCCTTTAATAGCAAGCTTTAAAATCAAATTGTTGCAGAAATTTGGCTCCACATACCAAAGTTCACCTATTGCTTATCAAAACCAATTAAAATAATAGAACATATCTCAGCAGAGTTTTTAGATTATCAATTACCTAATATGAAGGAATAGAAGATACTTAGTTGTAGATCAAACTTCCTTATTCTCTTAAACCTAACCCACCTCTGACGTCAAAAAAGAAGAAAATAATAAAATTGCATTATTAAAATATGTGTTTTATATATTGTAATTAACATGAATATAACAACTATAAGTTTTGGTGTAAATGTAATTAGGCGGGCGACAAGGTAATGGTCTTTTTAAAAACAATCACATTGGATATGTTTATTTAGATGTAAAACAAAGTAGAGGATAAGTAAAAATGGTTTCTTGGTCGAGATAAATATAAAGGGTTTCTCTTGGGTGTAATTATATATGAGACCTTTTCCATTGAAACAACTCAGCCTTACATGGCATGATGCGAATGCACATTATAAATGAGAACATTGAAGGTGGCCTCTGAGAGTGGAGAAAATGGAAGTCACGGATTTGAAATGAAGGATAAAACATCGTTATCTGAGTAATGGCTTGATATTGTTTGTAATTTGGTTTTGATAAAAAAGATTATTTGTAATTTGGTTTGGTGACGGGCATTGTCCTCTACAATAGGCTTCTCGAGTCTTGTTAATGCATTAAAACTTCTTGGCTATCAAAAACCAAAAATACGGTGTGACATATGCGGACTTATTCCAATTATTAGTGCTACTGCCATGGAGGTCTTAATCTTCCTTTGGAGTCAAGTCAATATTAATTAAAAATTACGTAAGCTAGTAAAAAAAAAAAAAATGAATCCTGATTCTTCAAAATTTGATCCAAAATCCCATAGTATGGAAGGGTAGGGATGCCCTCTGTGATCCCTGAATGTGAAGGTCTAGAAGAAGCAGCTTCCTGTGTTAATCAGAAAGAAAGAGATCCAACCCAAAAACAAGCTTATAATTGTTTCCAAAACTAAACAATGAAACAAGCTTTACACAAAAAGGTAAAGAGAGCATAGATAGATTCTAGAAATTGACCCTTAGAATAGGAAACTACTTTCAACTATTGGTACTCATAGAGATGGAATAAAAACTGTTCTCTCCCCTTGATAGCCTTCGTCTATTTGCAATTTGCTCTTACTTGCCCCACGATTCCCTCCCATCACACCATCCCCCGAAATTCTGCCACTAACAAAAAACAAAAACAAAAACAAAACTTGCAAACAAAACAAATTCTAGCTAATATATTATAATGGGCACTTCATCGCGAAGTGGATCAGTATGTTTCAAGATGTATCCGGGTATATTCTCGCTTCCGGGAGAGCGCCCGCCATCGGTTGCGCGATTTGGGCTTGAACTCGACCAGTGTGCCTCCACGCGACCGGAGTCATCACCGCTACCGCTTCACCGCCGTTCTGATTTCCTGGCCCTCTAAGCCTCACAGTTTCCTAAGGTCTCGTTTTTCGTCGCACTTTCTGGCGAACTCCAATGAATCAATTAACTAAATTATTTAAAAATACAGCATTAGAGCAGAGAAAGGAAACCCACGCCGTAAGTCCTCTGAAGTCAGTCAGCGACCGCAACATTCTTTGCGAACTAATTGGAATTTATAGATGAAGCTCGAAAACGGCGGCCATGGTAAAGGGCAAAGCAAGAACCCATCACACCGCCACTCCAGATAATCTGACTTCGATGTCGCCACGCCTTCTCTCAACTCGAACCCCAAGAACTCCTCCACAACCTCCATTTTCTTTCTCAAAGCCCACCACCCACTTTCTAAAACACGTAAACCAATCAAAATAAAACAAAAAATAATCAAAATGTATCGAAAACTAGAATCAGAACTCATGCCGTTTTGATCTGGTTTTTCCGCTCAACTAATGATAGCCGCCCCCGTCAAACGCCCATGAGTGGAATGGTAACTCCGCTGAGCCGAAATGGCGTTAAACAAGGTGCAGTTCTTTCAAATACAAAAGAATTCAAATACAAAAAGAAAAACCTCCATTCTAAAAATACAAACTCCTAAGCAGTTATATAGCCACCGGAGATCATCATGATGGTTATCCACGGGCAATAATGGGTGGATACTATGAGTCGGGCCCATAATTCCTGAAGCATAACGCCACGCCGACATGTATAACGCCAGACGAATGTGCTCGAAGGCAAAACAATGGAGAGAAAGGGAGGTGATTAATGGGGTGCTTTCAAATGGCAAAACAATGGAGAAAGGAGGTTAGTGAAATAAAGAGCTGTTTGAATTTTGAAATTAAAAAAAGGGAGGTTATGTAATAAAGAGCCGTGTAACGGAGAAGATGACTCTATTTTATTATTAGTTGCCTCTTAATCTTAATGACGCTGCTCTAAATTTTCATTATTACCAAAAAGTAGAATACAAATATTGATAATGATCTTTTTTATCCTCATTCTCATCTAACTTACCAAAATTTTAAAATAAATGTTTCGTAACTTTAATAGTAAGAGAGGGATTTGAGATAGAAATTAGTAACTCTTGGTTACTCCCTTTAAAACTCGTTTCTATTCCTAAAAATCAATGCGACAAGAAACACGTTTGTTTTTCATTTTTGTTTTTCAAAACATAAAAACACATAAATACTAAATTAAGATAAAATATCAATTTTCAAAGAACACCAAGATAAATAGTGTCTTTGTGTTTTCAAAACAAGGAGAACAAAAATATATAGAAAACATTGTTGGTTCTTAAATTATTATTTTTATTCGGGAGAACACGTGTAAAAACATTAAATTCAAAGAGCAATAATATATTTTTGAGAATACCAAATTGTATTCTTTCTTTGTTTTCAAAAAATCGTTTTACAAAAAAGTTCATAGGATTTAAAATTAGAAATAATCATTCCCCGAGCTCGGGGTTTGATATTTTTATTATTGTCATTATATTTTCATAAAAGGGTTAAGAAAAACCAATTATTTATTTTGTAATGGGGCTCTGAGTTTATGAATTTACACCACACCATAACTTTTCCTCTACCAAACACAACTCTTAAATTCTGAAGCACTTCCACTGTTTAGTATGACCTCAAACAAGAAACGTTTCAAAATTGAATTCGGGACTTATGGTGATGTATTCACTTAAATGATCCTGCAAGACTAATCTACAAAAAGAAAAAAAAAAATCACTTAGGGTGATGGTTAGGTCTGTGTTCTTTTAACTTAACCAATGGTCTCAGAGTCTCAACCCCTATAGTTGGGGCCAGGGTTCTATGCAGGAACAAGATCGTTCTTATATATGGTCCCTATAGACTATTATGGGGATTAGTCTGAATATGATATGTCTTAAAAGCGCTTTTTGTGTGTATATGGATCCGCTCAAAACACATTATGGTCCGACAAAAAAAGAAAAAAAGAAAAAAAGAAATGGTATCAGCCCTTCACCCCTTTTTCTTTTGTCTATAAGGCCTAATAAAAAAAAATTTTAAAATGAAATGGTATCAACCCTTCACCCTTTTTTCTTTTAATATGTGTAAGGCCTGAAAAATTACAAAAGAACCTTCACTGGGTGAATTGCCTGCTTTTTTTTAGGATCGGCCAGGAGGCCAAAGTAGTCCGGGGAGAGGTGGATTGGGTAGGCTTGGTGAAGGAATTCCGAAGGGCTTTGAATGATATTATCGCACCGGGCCGCCAAAGGCTACTCCTCCCGGCTTGGATCATGGGGGAGAGATTCACTCTGCTCAAGCCATGATTTGAGCTCCGCTAGTCCCTCACACCCCGATTCCTCGGACCGGCCCCAGAAGTCAAGGTGCACGACAACCGCTTCCCTATGTTCCATTCCTTCTATATGGTATTGGTGGTCTGCATTGTCCTCTTCATGAATTAATGTTGGCTTTGCCTCCTGCTTGATAGCTCCATTTGTATTTTTAGAGCTAGTCATGTGACACCCCAAAACCCGGGGGTCTCGTTGACCACCGTCAACCTGCGGAAACCTGTGTGTGTCTCATATCATGAGACCATACATGAAAGCAAATGACCCAATAGGGCCCATCATCCATACCGTCCATGGTTAAGCAAGGCCATACATTTCTATAGATCCAAGAGTTATTAAATCACGAATACAAAACATATTAAAACTAGTTCGCTCTTATATATATACAAACAAGAATCGGGCGGCCACAGCTCGCCCGCCCCATAACCCGCATCTAAGGAGCGCCGTCTGCCTGCACCTGTCTTGTACTTGAAAGGGGGTCCCACGATGGGGTGAGCTAACGCCCGCAGGGATAAACTTATAAGGGCTATTTCCCACCTAGGTGCACATGTGTAAATGATCATTTCACGTCAAACCAACAACCAATTCGTGCATATATGTTATCCTATCATGGAAAATCTACATGCTTGTATGAGACGACACTTACAGCCCTGCACTGTGTCAACTCTCCGGACTCCACCACCCAAGAAATGCAAGTGCCAATGGAACCCATGATTCTGTCATTAATTTCATCTCACAAATCTTAGTCTATGTGATATTTATTTAATCGCTTCGTGTCTTTTTGGGCAACAGAACTTTTCGGGGTCTCACCGCGGTCTCTTACACCTACCGACATTTTTCGGGCTTTCACCTATGGGATATGTCGTTTCCAACTGTGTTTTCTGTGCTTTTCACCCGAGGGGGCAATTATCCCCTACTTGCGCTTCCTCGACACATTTCATTTTTTCATTTCGCTTAACACCGTGAACTCCAATTGACTGGCCCCATTCCCAAGCCCACACGATTCAACACCAAACGTTAGTTACTAAATCAAGACTAAGGTACGCACTTCATGTAATGTGGTGTTACCGCACACCAATGCAATGCAATTTTTTGTCACTGCACTCAAACCCATGACCAATGTATGAAGACCTCAACATGGACATTTTACATCAGCACTTAAAGTATGAACACTCATGTCTAATGCGTAGAACATTTCATATATCTGGGCTTCAACATCAACAAACATGCAAATATGTTAATATCTCCACACATTCAAATCAAGACATCATTAGCGTTACGCCTACATCTTTCTATCATTCACCATTCATATCAACATCTTCAAGCATGTATTAACATAATTCTCACCATTACTTAGGCAAGTAATGCCATAACTCATATTCCCAAGCTGAGACACAGTATGCTTCACCTATACTACAGCATGCCAAGAATTGGCCATGTTCAAGCAATAAACACTACATAACCCAATGTTTTTGAAACAATCTATTGATAATAATTACTAGTTTTTCGCACAGATGTGAGCACCTATTTCAACTGAATGGCTTATACAGATTCTGGGACTCATGAATTTTCCATAGTGTCCAAGAACACCCAAATCGGAGTTCGGACGAAAAGTTATGGCCTAAACAACTGTGGCTAAAACTCCAGAAAATCCTGCATGTTAACCATGCAAGCAATGATACACCCACCTGATTTTCTTTCGGTCTAAGAACCCAGAAAAAATTCTGCATGTTAACCATGCAAGCAATGATACACCAAACTGATTTTTCTTTGATCTAAAAACCCAAAAGATTCAACATGTTAGTCATGCATGAAAGCCCAGGAAATTCGGCATGTTTTTCATGCATACAATAATACACCAAACTGAATTTCTTCATTCTAAAACCCAGAACATTCTGCATGTTAGCCTTCATGATACAATAATACACCAAACTGTGTTTTCTTTGATCTAAAAACCCAAAACATTCTGGGTATTAGTCAAGCGCATGGATGCCCAGAAAATTCTGCATGTTTTTCATGCATACAATAATAATACCCCAAACTGCCTTTCTTTTTGATCTAAAAACCCAAAAGATTCTACATGTTAGTCATGCATGAAAGCCCAGGAAATTCTGGGTATGTTTTTCATTCATACAATATACCACCAATTTCTTCAGTCTAAAAACCCAGAACATTCTGGGTATGTTAGTCATGCATACACACACCAAAATGAGTTTCTCAGTCCTAAAACCAAAAACAAAGATGTACAACATCACAAATTCAGTCTTCAAACCCAGAAAATTCAGCAAGTACAACATCACAAATTCAGTTCCATTACCCAGAAAATTCAGCACATGGACAACATCACAAATTCATGTTATTCATTCAAACAATCACATAGCAACCTAACCAAATGCCATTTCCATACCCCAAACAAGGAAATAACTAAAGAGGAAAGATCCTCACCTCTTGTAGTGTGGGATCAAATTTGGGTCCTCCAAACTGGGGCAACAATGGAGTGACGTAGCCCTCCTCCTTTCTCCTTCCTTTCTTCCTTTTTTCTGGTATCCCTTGCTTTCCTTCTTCTCTCTTTATGATTTTCCTCTCTCTTCCTCTCTAGGACTGATCTAACCAGCGGAAGAACCCCTTCAGTTCTGATTTCTACTACACAAGACCAATTCTCATGGTGCTTGACACATGGTACAAGCCATGGCAAGTGTCACCCATGCCAAGCCATGCACCAACTACTTCCCACTAATTTGCATGCATTCTAGAGTATGACACTTGGCCATTTAGGCGCCAAGTGTTCCCCAAATCCTGGTGCCATGTGGCATGCACTCGCTCCACGTGTCACCCCTCGATTGGCTCGGGCCCGTCCCTCAAATATGTAAAAATCACCGTCTCTAATTCGACGAGTTTGTCGGTTCTACTAGATTTTCGCGAGATGATTCTAATGGCGTGGATCCGCTTCGCCATCCGAGATATAGAGAAAATCAGGGCTTTGTTTGTACCGCCCCGACAAGAATTACCGATTTGCTCATTTTCTCGGTAAGAAAAATAATAATAATACAAGCCTGGTTTCACAAGTCATGCTTTCGAGGGAGCCATTTTGAGCGTTGATCGTCATCAGATACCGCACATCTCTCAGAAAACGAAACAACCTTAATGATGAGTATATATATGGGGAATGATTTGTTCTTGAATGCTGAAATAAGAGAGAAGAGATGATCTCAAACTCAAACAAGTTTGGTGTAATTGTTACTAAAATGTTGGATAATCAAAAAGAAGAAAATATATGATGCCGAGAAAATATGATTTTTGTTCTCAACAAGCGCAATGATTAGTTCTGAGTACTAAAGCAAGAAAGAAGAGATCTCAAACTCAAAAACAAGTTTGGTAATTGTTTCAAACCAAAACAATAAAACAAGTTTGACAAAAAGAAAAAAAAGCAGAAAATATGATGCTGGGGGCATATATGGAATTTACCTTTACATTGGTCAAGTCTACATAGTGCTCCTCTACTCTAGGAAGCTGATGAACTCCATGAAGTTCTCCTCTGTTGGGTGATAATGGCCACTGTATGGCCATATTGCCTGACTAAATTGCACGGGAAAATCACGTTAAAGGTGTGTTTGGATGATGATTAATGGCCATGACCGACAGCATGAATCATACCTTAACTCCATCATGGGCAAACTGGGCCCAAATTCAAGGGTGGCTCCTCCAAAATGAAAGTGCTGAAACTTGCCTTTCTTCTTTCTCGCTACATACATATTGTTCAGTATTTTTATCATATCAACATATATACTAGGTTATTTCTCTCTATTCTGTTGTAATTTGTTATTATTCTATATTTATAGTGAAGTTTTCTCCTTTTGTCATAGTTTTTCCTCTGTAAGGGTTTTCATAAATATGGTGTTTTTCTTTTCTTTTTTCATATTTTATTATCGTGTCATTGAATTCAACAATTGTGTAGATTTCATATGCTTTGACCTAATAAATCAAGTGATGGTTGTAAATACCAAGATAAGTCCATATATATATAGCATTATAAACTTTTAATAAATAAATTACAATCACCTTAATGTAAACATAAATATCTTACTTGATGTTACATAGCTCACACATCTCATAAAGGCTTTTTTTTTTTTTGAAGCACATATCGAAATTATCTCACACATTTTCTTTGTGTTCTTAATATGAGCTTATTTGTTAAACTTCGGTCTTTGTCTATGAGAAGTTGGTTTAAAATAGACAAATCCAAAAGTTATTTGTAAAACTAATCTCTTTCAAGAGTCATCTAGAAAATGTCACTTTTCGAATTAAAATGCCCTTGAAAGTGCAAAGATAAATCTTCCTACATGATAATCCGCATTCTCTCTCTCATCCATCAAATTATAACTAGGGGTGTAAATAAGTAAAGCTACTTGAACTTGATCATAGAATACTCAAATTTGACTCAGAGTTCGAGCTGGGTTTGAGTAGTTTGTCGAGTCGAGTTCGAGTATCACAATACCCAATTCGAGATGCTTGTTAGTTTAATTGAGCTTTGCTGTTTTATTAATTGAGTCGAACTCGAGTCGATTTCAAATCGAGTCGAGTATAATTATTTATTAATTTTTAATTGAGTCGAGTTTGAGTAACTCGACTATTTCCTGAGTTGAGTTCCAAACATCTGAAAAAAAAAAAGTTTGATCGAGTTTGAGTCTAGTATGAGCTTTGAGTTTTTTTATCGAATTGAGTTCTGTGGTTTGACACCTGTGACGATTAGCTCGACTTTGATTACACTCGACTATAACTATATCCTTAGTCGGAATCTTTTCCCCGAAATGATATCTTTTTTTACATCCTTTAGATTTAAAAAAAATGTTAGTTTTACAAATAAGTTTTGAATTTGTCCCCTTTAAACTATTATCCCTTTATATATTTGATCTTACAATTTGTCGAATATGTAGAATTTCAAATAGAAGTTATATTTTGATGGGGTTGGCCATGATATTCTATTTCGAAAATGTAAAAGTTTATATAATATGTATATTAAATTCTTTCTTCGGGCTCCGTTTGGAACCCGAAAAATACTATGAAAGAAAAACTAAGAAAAAATAATTCTTCATGTTTAATTTTAATGAAAATATAAAAGAAAATCAAATATAATCATAATTTGATATATTTTAAATTTCTTATTCTTTATATAATAGAGATAAATAAATAAATAAGCTTGAATAAATATATATATAATTAATTTATTGTTTAAACCTATTTTTTTATTTTCCTATAAATTTTATTTCCTTTCCACTTTTCTCTATATTTTCTTTTTTTTTACTACTTCTCTCCGATATAGTGGCAATTCCTGTGTACGGCCGTAGCTGGCCGAGCTGCATTGGGCCGAACCGAATCGATCCTACAAAATTGGCCTTGTTTTTCGTGCCTAAATATAGCAGCCGACCACCACAAAATCTGCTGGAGTCAGCCAAATTGCCCATAAAGGCAAAATTTTGGCGGACGGACCGAGCAAGGCCTAATTTGGCCTGGTTTTTTCGGGTCAATAAATTAATGGCCCGGCCATAATTCCGGGTGGGCCAGGCTAGCCCAATGGGTCGATCCAAAATTGCCACCTCTACTTTCTGAGTTCCAAACCGAGCCTAACTTTGTATAAGCATTGTAAAAATCACGAAGATTCTTAGGTTCGAAAAAGACAATATCTATATTATTCAACATTAGTTCATTGGTAGCAAAGACTGAAAAATAAATATATTATGGAAGCAAAGACTGAAAAATAAATATATCATGGAAAATGAAAAGCCCTGCTCAAGCCCTAGTATAATAATTAAGATTTGTAGAAATTAAGGAAACAAGATGATTAACTCTTCAAATCAATCTACACCGATTCATTCACACCAATCCAAACACATGGAAAACAAGTTCATATCTCTATTTCAGGGCACATTAATGGTCAGGTAAACAAAGTACATAAAAAATCCATAATCCAAAACCAAACTATATACCCTAAAACACAAACGCTCCCCATGACTTTTTCCAATTCAGTGATTTTTTTTTTTAGGTATATAATCAAGACAACAAGGAGTTGCCCATTTGATTAATTCTAATCAGAACAGATAATTTTTGGACTTGATCCAATTCATTCTATCCAATTGCTCATGTGGGTAAAGATCCTTGCAGAGCATAACTGATGGGGTATAAGAACCAAGACTACTACAGAGTCAAGGATATTTGATTAATAGTCAAAGATTATCTATTGTAATTCTTTCCTATTACTATTATATTCTTTCCTAGTTTAGAGATATTTGTCTGTTAGGAAAATAACTTAATTATAGGAATAGCTTGATTGCAGGATCTCTAATATCTCTATAAATATGTACATGTAAAGATACAGATTTATTATGAATAAAAAATATTCTTCTCTATCTTACAAGTTGGTATCAAAGCCACGAAACCCTAAATCATTCTTCTTTGAATCCTTAAACCATGAGCAGCCGATTCTCAAACGCCTGTGGCCACCAAATCTACCCCATCATTATTCAACAACATGAAGGTTCATCATTCAATTCAGACCAGAATAATGAGACCAACTATGATTCAGGGTCTCAAATGTTAGAGATTCAAATTGCTGAGAAGGAGAAACTCTCTTTCATTCGTGGCACATCGTCGCCACCTAAGGAGAAAGATGAAGGCTATGAAAAATGGTATTCAGATAATCAGAAGGTTAAAAGATCGTTGTTGATGTCTATGTCCCCAGAGATTGCGTTTCATACATTGCTACTCCACTGCATAAAGATATTTGGAAAGCCTGTCAAGCCTTTATGATGGAGCAGATGAAATTACGTTTTACCTGAACCAAAGGGCTTTCTTTGCAAAAACAAAATGGCAAACCACTCTATATTATGAACTCATCCAATCTCAATGAAGGAGCAATTTATAAGTGGTGGTTCACAGATAGACAAATATTGCATCCTATCAAAATTGCTTCAACGACAAAGGGTGTTATCTTTCTTTGATTAGAGGGTGATTTTTGAGCAAGGCAGAAATCTTGAAGAAGGAACTCATCCTGAATTAGAAGAGTGTTAGTAATCAGTTCGTCATGAAGATGTTCGACACAAGCTGATAAATGTTTATTAACTGAAATTTCCCGGGTTTGAATGCATGGTAATTTCTGGTAACCTGCCTAATAAAACAAGTCTCCTAACAACAACATGACCAAAAAGGCCCGTCCATCCTAAGATCACAGAATGTGAGACAAATCACCACACAAAATGCACTCACCGTGATCAAACTCGGTGAAACAAAAGTCGATGCTATGGAACTTGTGGGATGATTTTACCTGGTGGGATTATACCGTGATTCTGAAAGAATTACACAGTGCCTCTACTACTGCAATTGTTGAAACAAAGACAGAGGATGATAGCGGTGAAAAGTCCTCGGCATTGGCAGCAGCAGCAGGTAATGTTGGTAAGGTTTTAAATATTTATACACTTGTTTCTAATAGTGCATGGATAATTGATTCCTGGGTAAGCTACTGATCATAAGGACATTTGATTCTGCATAAGTTTCACCTCTTAAATCTTCCTCACAACATTATGTTTCCACTGCCAATGGTACCAATTCGATTATTGGGGAAGGATCCTTGTCCCTCACTAACACCTTGAATTTAGATTCTGTTTTGGTTGTTCCTCTTGAACTATAATCTTTTGTCGGGCTTTTAAAATAACCACCGCCTTATTCATGTCATGCATTTTTAAATTCGGTCATTGCGGTATTTAAGGACATCCGGACAAGGCAAACGATTGGTTGTGGTGTTAGGCGAGGGAAGCTATATTACTTGGACTTGGTGTCTAAAGTTAAGATGAGTTGCGCTGCTTTAAGATTGGGGTTTGGAAAAAAGAAAAGGGAAATCGAGATATGGTTATGGCATCGACGTACAAGTATGCTTTTCGTTACATAAAGAATTATTTCAGTTTATATTTGCAAACTCGATGTCTCTAGTTTCCAATGTGATGTTTCAGGAACTTGCAAAAAGCCAATGTTTCGCTTCCATTAACTTTGAACAAAAGTCCAGCCTTTTTATGATCATATATTTGATGTTCAGCTCCATCTAAATTTGCTACTTTGGATGGATCGTGATCGGGTTTGTTACTTTTATCATGATTGTACCAGGATGACTTGCATGTTTCATGAAGTCCAAAAGTGAAGTAAACTTGTTATTTCAAAATTCTATAAATGGTTTGTAGTCGCATAATGCATGTGTCTGCTCGCGCAAAGGATACGGAGGTGAATATTTGAGTTTTGGAATTGAAGCGGTATTTGGAAGCCTATGATATCATTCATCAAACTACTGTTCGATACACCCAACATACCCGGGTGGCTGAGCGAAAATCGTCACTTATAAGAGCGTCCCGTGCTTCATTGATAGCACATATGCCTTTATCCTATTGGGACACGCACTTGCCTCGCAAAGATATTTGATCAACTGAAAATTTCAACACTATTGATCGACACCATCCTGTGCTTTCATCGGGGCTAATTGTTGCTCCACTGTCCAAACTTACCACCTCATGTCTGGGTCAGGTAGCATTTGTACATCTTCATAAACGTCAACAAGAACAAGTCGACACTCCTAAGCATTGCGACGTGTCTTTAGGGTATGCTGCTTATCAAAAGGTACCGGCGCGCTGATGAGTCTAAAAACTCATTTGATTTTAATCCATTTTTCCTCGAAGCTTATTACAAGTTAATTGTTGATTCATAGAAAAGAAACCTCGGTAATTTTGTTCAATTTATGTTGATCACCGCCTTTATTGTATGTTGATGGTATAGAGCCAGAAATGTGACCTGATGGAAGGAAGGCCTACAGTTACTTGTCAAGCGAATTCAAATGAAAGACCTCGATCACTTGAAATATTTTCGATCAAGTGTCTCGACCATAAAGGGATTTTTCTCGTTTCAAAGAAAATATGCTTTTAGATTTGTTGTAGGAAAATAGTATGTCAAGATGTCAACTGAATATACACCAAAGAGGAAGAAGGATTGAAGTTATGTGTCGAGACTAATCAAAGCTCATTGATAAAGGAGATATCAAAGGGTCGTTGGAAGATTGATGTACTTAGCCCACACTAGGCCGATTCTCGCTCTATGCATTGAGTAGGGGATTGTTAGCCGCTTATGCATAATCTCGAGAATAACATATGAACGCAAGTATGCGCATTTTAAGGTATCTCAAGTCCGCCTTAGAAAGGGCATTTTGTTCACTAAAATGTAGATTGTCAAAGTGTGGATTTATATGAAGATTCATCGGGTTGAAGAATAGATGGATGTATCATCTACTTCTGTGGATATTTCACCTTCAGAGGTGGTAATCTCGTTACATGGAGAAGCAAGAAGCGTAATGTTGTTAAAATGCTCGCGCTACGTGCTGAATTTAAGGTATGACATTCGAATATGTGAGGCATTGTGGCTAAGACTTCTATTGATGGATTTACATTCAAGATAAGTGGGAACCGATTCTTTTATTATTGTGATAATAAAGCAAAGATATGATATTGCTCAAAATCCCAGATAACATGATCATACAAAGCATCCTCTGAGGCAGCATGCATTCTTCATTAAGGAGAAATTTGGATGAGAAAATTATCGAAGTTGCCTAAGATTCGATCCAAGATCAATTGGTTGAGATCCTCACCAAAGTTGTTTCAAGTCGAGGTTCTCAGAAAAGTTTTGGGCAAGTTAGGTATGTGTACATCTATTCACCAACTCAGGAGTATTGCAATATCGGATTAGTCAAAGATTCTTATTGTAATTCTTTCCACATGCTATTGTATTATTTCCTAGTTTAGAGAGAGATTTATCTCGTTAGGCAAATACCAATTATAGGAATAGCTTGATTGTAGGATCTCTAATATCTCTATAAATATGCATGTAAAGATACGATGACAGAATAAAAATATTCTTCTCTCAGCTGACTTAATCATATTCATTCTATCCAATTGCTATGGTGGGTAAGAACCATAGAGATTGCCTTTTAGAGATGGGGTATAAGAACCAGCACTACTTCTTGTATCGCCATTAGAGATTGCCTTTGATTTCATTTGTAATCAGAATCGAGTATCCTCCATTAAAGGCCTCGAGAAGGACGAGAGCATACTGAGGGTTTCGCTAGCTTTGATTGATTCCGTGAGATTCACAGTCGGGGTTTGTTCATATGATTCTCCTCTCTGCCACCTCCATGGTCGTCAGACTAAAGGACATACACAACTGATTCAATCAATTCAATGCAACCAAATGGGCCACATTCTATCAAATCCATTATACAAATCAAACTATTTCAATTATTCGATAAACCAAACTAAACTACAATCTATGAAACCGTTGACAAAAGACTCGTAGAAATTAAATACGTAATTATTCAACAAGTGGTTAAGCTTTTATTAAGGAGGAGGCTGATTATAACACCGCTGCGGAGGCAATAATCATTGGCCAAAGGACCAATCGATCTCGCCAAGCACCAAGGGTATTCATACAACCCTTCACTTCAGCTGAGCATAGTGCATGTTCAATACATTTGAATTACATGGTCAAGACTATCAATCCACAATTTTGTCTGTAATTATTGTCCTTTCTATCTCCTTGTCTCTCTTCACTCATGATCTTTCCAAATTACTTGAATTGTTCCTTATAAATATATTCAACCCTCTCGCTTCTTCAACATATTAGCTTCCATCCATTCCTCTCTTTTCTAGAATGAAAGCACTCTCTTCATCTCTTTTCAATTGCTTACTCATAGAAGGACTTTATTGTTGTGTTCAGCCTTTCATTAAGCCTCTTCTCTCCTTTCCATTCCTCATCCTCTGCTTGAAAGTATTCGTTCCCACTGTTGTTCCTTTTCTTTCTCACAAGTCAAACTTAAACTCTCTCTCTTTCTTCCTCGATGTATCTCCCATCTCTTTTCTATCTCTTCCATTTCGCCACATTGATTCCAACATCTCCATATATGATTTACTTCCAAACCATAACAAAGAAAACAAGTTTGACAACAAAAAAAGGCGTAAAAATGTGAGGTTTATAGAAAATATGATCAGCCTTGTTTCAAATATGGGCAATGATTTGTTCTTGAATGCTGGAAGCAATAAAGAAGAGATCTCAAACTCAAAACAAAACAAGTTTTGGTAATGGTTTCCAAAACCATAACAATGAAAATAAGTTTGACAAAAAAATAAAATAAAATAAAATGTGATGCTTTTAGAAAGTAAGATTTGCTTGTTCTCAAATATGGGCAATGATTTGTTCTTGAGTGTTGAAAGCAAGAAAGAAGAGATCTCAACTCAAAACAAGTTTCGACAACAAAAAAGCAAAATGTGATGCTTCTAGAAACTATGATTTGCTTTGTTCTCAAATATTGGCAATGATTTGTTCTTATTTAAAAGAAAGAAGAGATTCAACTCATAAACAAGTTTCTCGAATTAAAAAAAAAAAATGTAAACATGATGCTTCGAAACTATGATGTGCTTGTTCAACATGGGCAATGATAATATTTATTTTTCGCCTTGCTACTAATGAGAACTAATGTCGAACAATATAGATATTGGTTCTTCCGAACCCAAGAATCTTCATGATTTACAATGCTTATACAAAGTTAGGCTCTGGGCTTAGAACCCGTAAAGTAGAGGTGGAAATTTTGCCTCACCATCGGGCTAGCCTCGCCCAAAAAATTAGTAGGGTCATTAATTTATTGACTGAAAAAACCCCGGCAGGCCAAATTAGGCCTTGCTTTCGGTCCGTCGCGAAATTTTGCCTTTATAAGGCAATTTGGCTTGAGCCCCCTTAGTTTGTGGCTGGTAGTTTGCTATATTTTGAGCTTTGAAAAACAAGGCCAATTTGGCCAGCTCGATTCGGTTATTGATGTTAGTCGACCAGCTTTCGGCCCGTACATGAATTTACCACCTATATCGGAAAGTGATAAAAGAAAATATAGAGAAAAAGTGGAAATAAAATTTATTGGAAAATAAAAAATAGGTTTAAACTTAATAAATTGATTATATATATTTATTCAAGCTTATTTTATTTATTTATCTCTATTATATAAAGAATAAGAGATTTAAAAATATATCAAATTATGATTATATTTGATTTTCTTTATATTTTTCACATTGAGGAAATTAAACATGAGAAAGAATTATTTTTCTTAGTTTTTCTTTCCTTAGTATTTTCGGGTTAAACGTATGGCAGAAAGAATTTGTGCATACATAATTATTATAAACTTTTTACATTTTCGAAATAGAATATCCTTAGTAACCCCCGTCCAAATATAACATTCTATTTGTATTCTACATATTCATTAAATTGTAGATCAAATATAAAGGGATAATAGTTTAAGGGGACAAATTCAAAACTTGTTGCAAAACTAACATTTTTTTAAATCTAAAAGAAGGATGTACAAAAAAGATAGCATTTCGGGAAAAATTCCCGGTAAGGATATAGTTATAATTCGAGGTGTAATCGAGTCAAGCTAATTGATCGATTATCAGAAACACGAACTCAATTCGATAAAAAACTCAGCTCATACTAGACTCAGGCTTCGATCGAGCTTTTTTTTTGGTCATTTGGAGCCTTGACTCGGGAAAATTCGGGTTACTCAAACTCGACTACGGTAAGCTTCAGTAATTAAAAATTAATAAATAATTATACTCGACTCGATTTGAAATCGACTCGAGTTCGACTCAATTAATAAAACAGCAAAGCTCAATTAAACTAACAAGCATCTCGAATTGGGTATTGTGATACTCGAACTCAACTCGACAAACTACTCAAACCCAGCTCGAACTTTGAGACAAATTTGAGTATTCTATGATCAAGTTAAGTACTTTATGGCCCCACACTAGTTATAATTTGATGGATGAGAAGTACCGTTATCATGTAAAGGGATTTATCTTTGAACTTTGAGGGCATTTTAATTCCAAAAGTGACATTTTCTAGATGACTCTTGCAAGAGATTAGTTTTACAAATAACTTTTGGATTTGTCATTTTAAACCAACTTCTCATAGACAAAGGCTAGAAGTTCACAAATAGCTCTTATTAAGAACACAAAGAAAATGTGTGTATGAGATAATTCAGATATCATGCTTGAAAAAAAAAAGCCTTTATGAGATGTGGAACATATGTAACATCAAGTAGAATGTTATGTTTTATTAAGGTGATTGTAATTTATTAAAAAGTTTATAATGCTATATATATATATGGACTTATCTTGCGTATTTACAGCGAATCTCATGATTTATTAAGGTCAAAGCATATGAAATCTACACAATTGTTGAATTCAATGACACAATAATAAAATATGAAAAAAAAGAAAAACACCATATTTACATGAAAACCCTTATGGGAAAAAACTATTGACAAAGGAGAAAACTTCACTATGAATATAAGAATAATTACAAATTACAACGGAATAGAGAAATAACCCTAGTATATATGTTGATATGATAAAATACCTTTCAGAATATTATGTATGTAGCGAGAAAGAAAGAAAGGCAGTTTATTGCTCATTGGAGAGCTACCATTGGCTAGAGACTGGTCACCCTTGATGGAGTTCTGGAGTATGCTTCATACCAATCAGTCATAGCCATTAATCATCATCAAACACACCTTTAACGTGATTTTCCGTGCAATTTTGTCGAACCCAATATGGCCCCATACGTGGCGTAGTTATCATAACGGAGAACTTCATGGAGTTCATCAGCTTCCTAGAGTAGAGGAGCACTATGTAGACTTGACCAATGTAAAGGTAAATTCCATATATGCCCCCAGCATCATATTTTATGCTTTTTTTTTCTTTTTTTTTGTCAAACTTGTTTTTATTGTTTTGGTTTTGGAAACAATTACCAAACTTGTTTTTGAGTTTGAGATCTCTTCTTTCCTACTTTCACTACTCAAGAACTAATCATTGCGCTTATTTGAGAACAAGAAAATCATATTTTCTAGAAGCATCATATATTTTCTGCTTTTGTTGTCAAACTTATTTTGGTAACAATTACAAACTTGTTTGAGTTTGAGATCATCTCATCTCTCTCTTGCTTTCGGCATTCAAGAACAAATCATTCCCCATATATATACTCATCATTAAGGTTGTTTCTCGTTTTGCGGAGATTTGCCGGTAGACGATGGCGATCGATGCTGAAATGGCTCCTCGAGAAGCATGACTTGTAAGAGCAGGAAGCGTATTGTGTATTTTTATTTTTTTCTTCGAGAAAATGGCGAATCGGTAGTGCTTGTCGGGGTGGTACAAACAAAACCTAGATTTTCTCTAGACCTCGGATAGCGAAGCGGATCACGCCATTAGAATCATCTCGCGAAATCTAGTAGAACCAAACAAACTACGTGTTCGAATTCAGGACGGTCGGATTTTGCGTGTTCGAGGGCGAGCAGGCGATCGGGGTGACCGTGGCACGAGGTGCATGCCACATGGCCTGAGGATTTGGGAAACGCTTGGCACCTAAGTGGTAAGTGTCATACTCCTAGAATGCATGCAAATTGAGTGGGAAGTAGTTGGTGCATGGCTTGGCATGGGTGACACTTGCCATGGCTTGTACCATGTCAGAAGCACCATGAGGTGGTCTTGTGTAGTGGAGAAATCAGAACTGAAGGGTTCTTCCGCTGGTTAGATCAGTCCTAGAGAGGAAGAGAGGAAAATCATAAAAGAGAGAAGAGAAGGAAAGCAAAGGGGAAACAGAAAAAGGAAGAAAAAGAAGGAGAAACGGGGAGCTGCAAATCCTCCATTGTTGCTAGTTTGGAGGGGACGCAAATTTGATCCACACACTACAAGAGGTGAGGATCTTTCCTCTTTGGTTATTTCCTTGTTTGGGGCCATGGAAATGGCATTTGGTTGAAGTTGCTATGTGATTGTTTGAATGAATAACATGCTGAATTTGTGATGTTGTCCATGCTGAATTTTCCTGGGTTTAAGACTGAATTTGTGATGTTGTACTGAATTTTCTGGGTTTGAAGACTGAATTTGTGATGTTGTACATGCTGTTTTTTGTTTTTAGGACTGAAAACTCAGTTCGGTGTATTATTGTATGCATGACTAACATGCAGAATGTTCTGGGTTTTTATACTGAAGAAATCCAATTTGGTGTATTATTGTATGAATGAAAAACATGCAGAATTTCCTGGGCTTTCATGCATGACTAACATGTAGAATCTTTTGGGTTTTAGATCAAAGAGAAACTCAGTTTTAGGTATTGTAATATGAAGAAACATGCAAAATTTTCTGAAACACCATGCATGACTAACATGCAGAATGTTTTGGGTTTTAGATCAAAGAAAACTCAGTTTGGTGTATTATTGTATGCATGACTAACATGCAGAATGTTCTGGGTTTTTAGACTGAAGAAATTCAGTTTGGTTTATTATTATGCATGAAAACATGCCCGAATTTCACAGGCTTTCATGCATGACTAACATGTTAGATCTATTGGGTTTTTAGATCAAAGAAAAATCAGTTTGGTGTATCATTGCTTGCATGGTTAACATGCAGAATTTTTCTGGGTTCTTAGACGAGAAAGAAAATCCAGTTTAGTGTATCATTGCTTGCATGGTTAACATGTAGGATTTTTCTGGGTTTTTAGCCCGGGTTGTTTAGGCCATAACTTTTATGCCCAAACTCCGATTTGGGTGTTCTTGGACTCTATGAAAAGGTCATGGAGTCAAGAATCTAGCCATATGCCATTAAGTGGAAATAGGTTCTCACACTTGTGCGAAAAACTGAGTAATTGTTATCAATATGGGTGTTTCAAAAACATTGGGTTGTAATGTGTTGTGAACATGGCCCACTTCTTGGCATGTGGCAGAGCATATGATTGACATCTTGTGTCTCGACTTGGGGAATATGAGTTATGGCATTACTTGCCTAAGTAATGAGTGGGAGTATGTTAATACATGCTTGAAGATGTGTTGATATGAATGGCGAATGATAGAAAGATGTAGTGCATGCTTATGTGATGTGCGATTTGAATGTGTGGAATATTAACATGGCCCGCATGTTTGTTGATGAAGCCCCGAATATATGAAATGTTGTATGCATTAGACATGTAGTGTTCATAGCACCACAAAGTGTACGGTGTAGAATGTCCATGTTGAGGTCTTCATGCATTGGTCTCATGGGTTTGAGTGCGTGTGAAAAATTGCATTGCATTGGTGTGCGGTAACACCCACATTACATGAGAGTGCGTACATGTTGATTGTAGCTGCTTTTTGGTGTTGAATCGTGTGGGCTTGGGAATGGGACGAAGTCAATTGAGTTCACAATCGTAATGAAAAAAAATGAAGATAGATACGCCTCGGGTGAAAAGCACGGCTTTGGTTAGGCAGTATCCCACGGGTGAAAGCCTGAAAAATGTCGGAGGGTGTAAGAGACCCGCGGTGAGACCCCAAAAAGTTCTGTTGCCCAAAAAGACATGAAACGATTAAATAAATATCACATAGACTACGAGTTGTGAGATGAGAGTCAAAACTGACTCAGTACTGATTTCCCATTGGCACTTGCATTGGGTGGTGGGTCGGAGGTTGACCCGGTACTTTGGGCATGTAGATTAAAATCTCACTCGTGCATGTAGATTTTCCATGATAGGATAACATGTATGCATAGATTGGTTGTTGGTTTTATTTGTGAATTATCATTTACATGTGTGCACCTAGGTGGGAAATAGCCATATAGGATTTATCCCCTCTTGGGCGTTAGCTCACCGAGTCACAGGACCCCCTTTGGTACGGGACGGTACGAGGGCGGACGGCTCATGGGGCGGGATTATGAAGCGGGCGAACTATTATTATGATTCTTGTTTGTGTATATATTAGAGCAGACTAGTTTTAATATATGTTTTGTATTAGAAGTGATGTAATAACTCTCTTGGATCACATAGAAATGTGATCTTATATATGAATGAGTATGGATGATGGGCCACTATTAGGTCATTTACTCATGTATGGGTCTCATGATATGAGACACACACGAGGTTTAGCGGGTTGACCGGTGTCGATGGGACCCCGGAGTTTTGGGGTGTACATGACTGGCTTTAAAAATACAAATGGAGTTATCAGCCGGGAGAAGCCCGAAACAACATTAATTCATAAAGAGGACAATGGAACCACGATACAATATAGAAGGGCGAACATAGGAAGCGGTTGTCGTGCCTGAACTGAGGGGTCGGTCAGGAATCGGGTCTTGAGGGACTCTGGCTGCGAGGCTCAAAATCATGGCTCTTGAGCAGTGAATCTCTCCCCCGTGATAAAGCCGGGAGGAGTAGCCTTTGGCGGCGGCCGTGATAATATCATTCTGACCCTTCTAATTCGCCGCTGAGAGCTGCGAAATCCACCTGCCACGAACTTTACTACTTTGGCCTCCCTAGCAAGAATCTAAAAGCGAGCCATTCCTGAAATGAAGGATTCTTTATGGTTGTTTTAAGACCTTATATATTAAAAAAAAAAAAAAGAAAGAATTGAAGGTTGATACCATTTCATTTTAAAATTTTTATCCAGGCCTTATTCAGCCGAAAGAAAAAGGGGTGAAGAGGCGATCACCATTTCTTTTTTAACTCTTTTTTTGTCGGACCATAATGTGTTTTGGCCAGGATCCATATACACACAAAAATCACTTTTAAGACATATCATATTGGACTAATCCCCATACTAGTCTATAGGGACCATATATAAAACGATACGGTTGAACATAGAACAAACTACTTTCTCAGGGTTCGAACTCGAGACCATTGGTTTAAGTTAAAAAAGAACATAAGACCTAACCATCTCACCTAAGTGATTTTTTTTTCTTTTTTGTAGATTAGTCTTGAAGGTCATTTAAGTGAATACATCACACCATAAGTCCAAATTCAATTTTGAAAGCGTTTCTTGTTTGAGGTCATCTGCAGACGAACCCATTATGGAAGGTGCTTAGAATTTAAGAGTTGTGTTTGGTAGGGAAAAGTTATGGTGTGATGTATTCACTTAAATAATAGACCCCATTTAAAAAAATAAATAATTGGTTTTTCTTAGCCCTTTTATGAAAATATAAATAATTTAATAATAAAAATATCAAACCCGAGCTGAGAATGATTATTTTCTAATTTTAAATCCATGAATTTTTTTGTAAAGAGCAGTTTTTTGAAAACAAAGAGAATACAATTTTGGTATTCTCACAAAAATATATTATTGCTCTTTGAATTTAATGTTTTTACGTGTTCCTCAAAATAAAAATAAAATTAAGAACCAAATGTGTTTTTCTATATATATTTTGTTCTCCTTGTTTTTGAAAACCTGAGAACCTTTATTTATCTTAATTTCTCTGAAAATTGATATTTTATCTTAATTTAGTGTTTATGTGTTTTTTATGTTTTTGAAAAACAAAAGCGAAAAACAAACGTGTTTAGTTCCTCATTGATTTTAGAATATAGAACAATTTTAAAAGGGGTAACCAAAGAGTTACTAAATTTCTATCTCAAAGTCCCTCTTACGATTAAAGTTATGAAACATTTATTTTAAAATTTTTGGTAAGTTAGATGAAGACAGGATAAAAAAAGATCGTATCCAATATTTGTATTCTACTTTTTGGTAATAATGAAAATTTAGAGCAGCGTCATTAAGATTAAGAGGCAACTTATAATAAAATAGAGTCATCTTCTCCGTTACACGGCTCTTTATTATAACCCTTTTTTAATTTCAAAATTAGCTCTTTATTTCATAACCTCCCTTTCTCCGTTGTTTTGCCATTTTCGAAAGCACCCCATTAAATCACCTCCCTTTCTATCCATTGTTTGCCTTCGAAAGCACCCCATTAATCACCACAAGCGTTATACGCAATCGACGTGGCGTTATCTTTGAAAATTATAGACTGACTCATCTTGTCACCCATTCTTGCCCATTGAATAACCATCCATGATGGATCTCCGCGATGGCTATATAACTTCACTTAGGAGTTTGTATTTTTTAGAGAATGGAGAGTTTTTCTTTTGTATTTGAAAAATTTTCTGCATTTTGTTTCTTTCATTTCAAAACAACGAATTCTGAAATTTCCACTCATGAAGCTGTTCAAGGAAGCTGAAGTAAAATCGATGATTAGGCGAAAAGCTCGAGATCAAAGACCAGCGTGAGTTAGATTTACGGTTTTTCATTACGTTTTAGTTGTTTTTTTTTTTTTTTTTTTTTGTTTTGATTTGGTTTTCTTCTATGTGCTTTAGAAAGTGGGTGGTGGAAACGGGAAGAGAAAATGGAGGTTGTGGAGGTTCTTAGGGGTTCGAAGTTGAGAGGAAGAACGTGGTGACATCCCCGAGGAGTCGGATTCTACGATTAGTGGCTGGTGATGGGTTCTTCGCCGCCCCGTAACGCCGTTGCTCGAAACTCATCAAGGATTTGGGGTGGTTCGCAAGAATGAGGGCTGCGGTCGCGTGAACTGACTTCAGGACTTACGGTAAATGGGTTTCTTTTTTATACATTACTCATATTTTTACACCATTTAGTTAATTAGTTAATTGAGTTAATGGGAAAATTCACGAGCAAGAAAGAGCGAGGGCCTTGAGAGCTGCGGTGAGGCTTAAGGCCATAGTGCAGAGACGGTCAGACGGCGCGGTGACTCAGGTGTATGCGGACACTAAATCACGAGTTCGAGCCCAGGAGTCATGGCTCGGTCTGTGAACATCCTCATAGCGAATGTACGGACCTTCTTGAAACTGCTGATCCCATGCGGGCGAGGAGGTATTATAATGGTGGCTAATTCGATTTTAATTTAAAGTTTTGTTTTTGTTTTGTTTTTGTTACAGTATTGGAATTTCGGGAAGGATGGTGTAATGATGGGAGGAGCCCAATTAGACAGAAGTAGAACCAAATTGCAAATCTGTGAGAAAATTTATCGAGAGGGGAGAGAGCAATTTCCTATTCCATCTCTCATAAGGTATAATGAATTGAAAGCAGTTTCCTATTCTAAGAGATCAATTTCTAGAATCATCATATATATTTTATGCCTTTTTTTGTTGTCAAACTTGTTTTACTTGTTTTGGTTTGGAAAGCAAATTACCAAACTTGTTTGTTTTGAGTTTAGAAGTCTCTTCTTTCACAGTTAACTTACCAGGAAGCCTCCCTTCTTAGGCCTTGTTCAGGTTACGAGACATCCACCCTTCCCATACTTTATGGGTTTTGGGTCCTGACCTCCTGAAATTTTGAAGAATCAAGTTCATTTTTACCTAGCTTGACAATTTTAATTAATATTGACTTGACTCGAAGGAAGATTAGCAAGACCTCCATGGCAGTAGCACTAGCCAATTGGAATAAGTGCATGTCACACAGAATACTTGTCTTTGATAGGCTGAAGAAGTTTCAATGCATTAACAAGACTGAGAAGCCAGATTGTGAGACAGCGTCACATCGACCAAACCAAATTATAGACAATCTCTTTTGTAGGCCGTTACAAACAATATCAAGCCATTACCTGCATTGGCCGCATGTTTTATCTCAATTTCAAATCTCAGACTTCCCTTTGCTCCACCTCTTAGAGGCCACTCTTCAATGTTCTTATTATACTTACATGACATGCCATGCGAGGCGGGTTTCAATGGAAGGTCTCATATATAATTAAGCGACCCAGAGAAACCCTTTATAATTATCTCTGGACGAGGAAACCATTTTACTTATCCCTACACTTTGTTTTACATCTAAATAAACATATCCGAGTTGTTTTAAAGACCATTACCTTGCCATGACTAATTACATTTTACACAGAAACTTATAGTTGTTATATTCATGTTAATTTTTGATAATATATAAACACATATTTTAATAATGCAATTTTATTATTTTCTCTTTTTTTTTTTGTGGACGTTGTAGGTGGGTTAGGTTTTAAGAGAATAAGGAAGTTTGATTTGCAAACCAAGTATTCTTCTATTCCTTTTCATATTTGGTATGTGGGCAATTGCGCAACAATTTGATTTTAAAGCTTCTTGCATATTGGGGTGGGGAGCCAATCAGCCTTGTTTAGAAAGGGTGGGGAGCGATCAACCTTGTTTAGAAAGGAATGATTTCTCTTAAATGGTTGCATTTATTTGTCTTTATCAAGCTTCTATAATCCTTATTCCTTATTCTTTTTTTGGATCGGTAAAGAAATATATTGACCGAGAGAAAAATAAGAGGCAGACAAAACGACCACAAAGTATCTGGGACCAGGAAATTCCTGGCTTGGCCAAAGCAAAAGGAAAGGGAAAACCTCACCCTTTTTACACAGAGGCCATCCATTAGAAAAATCTAAGATGGAATGCCTCTTCACTGAAACACCCTATTCCGACTCCATATTACAGACAAAGAATATTTTAATCTCTGTCGGCTACCATCCATCTTTAAAAAGCTATTGATTTCTCTCTTTCCGCACTATCAAAGAATTATCTGAAGAATAGAATTCTGACTTTTTCCTCTTTGCCCACAAAAAGATCCCTTCACTCAAGAGCAAATCATTGCCCGTATTTGAGAAACAAGCACATCATAGTTTCGAAGCATCACGATTTTAATTTTTTTTTTTTTTTTTTTTTTTGTCATAAACTTGTTTTTTGAGTTTGAGATCTCTTCTTTCTTTTAACGCTCGAAGAACAAATCATTGCAATATTTGAGAACAAAGCGAATCAGTTTCTAGAAGCATCACATTTTATGCTTTTTTTGTTATCGAAACTTGTTTTTAATTTGAGATCTCTTCTTTCTTGCTTTCAGCTTCAAAGAACAAATCATTGCCCATATTTGAGAACAAGCAAATCATACTTTTCTAGAAACATCACATTTATTTTTATTTTTTTGTTGTCGAACTTATTTTTTTCATTGTTATGGTTTTGGAAACCATTACAAAAACTTGTTTTTAGTTTGAGATCTCTTCTTTGACACTTCCCGGCATTGAGAACAAATCATTGCCCATATTTGAGAACAAATGTCCCTTATTTTCTAGAAACATCACATTTACGCCCCTTTTTATTTGTCAAAACTTGTTTTCTTACGTTATGGTTTTGGAAACAATCATATATGGAGATGTTGCGATCAATGTGGCGGGGAAATGGAAGAGATAGAAAGAGATGGGGCTACATCGAGGAAAGAAAGAGAGGAGTTTACGGAGGTGACTTGGAAAAGAAGGAACCTTGATGGGAACAAATACTCAAACAGAGGGATGAGGAATGGAAAGAAGAAATGGAAAGGAGAAAGAGGCTTAATGAAAATTTGAACCATGATGATAAAGTCCTTCTATGATGAAACTGACTGAAAAGAGATGAAGGGTGCTTTCATTCTTAGAAAGAGAGGAAAGGATGACTACTATGTTGAAGAAGTCAGAGAAGTTCAAATATATTTATAAGGAACAATTCAAGGAATTTGGAAGATCATGGTGAAGAGAGACAAGAGATAGAAAGGAATGATAATTCTGAACGAAAATTATGGATTGATAGTCTTGACCATGTGAATTCAAATGTAGTGAACATGCACTCTATGCTCACTGAGATTGAAAGTTGTATGAATACCTTTGGTGCTAGGCAATATCAATTGATCACTTTGGCCAATGATTATTGCCTCCACAATGATTGGTATATCCTCCTCCTCATGTAATAAAGCTCAGAAACCACTTGTTGAATAATTATGTGTTAATTTCTTTGGAGTCTTTTTGTCATGGTTCATAGGTGTGGTTTAGTTTAGTTTATCGAATAATTGAAAGAGTTTGATTTGTATAATAGATTTGGTAGAATTTGTGAACCTAACATTTGGTTGCAGTAGATTGGTTGATCAAGTTGTGTATGTCCTTTATTCTCTGGCTCTGGCCATGGGGTGTAGAGGAGGAATCATATGAGCAAACTGACTACATGGATCTCCATGATAAATCAAAGCTAAGCGAAACCACTCAAGTATGCTCCTCCTCCTCAAATCCAGCGCCTTTAATGGAGGATACTCGATTCTGATTACGGATGAAATCAATGGCAATCTTTAATGGTAATCTGGCTTGATCAGTTCTTATACCCCATTCAGAGTTAAGCTCTGCAAGGATCTTTACCCACCATAGAAATTGCAGATAGAATGAATTGGATTAAGTCCAATGAGAAGAATATTTTTATTCATAATAAATGTAATCTTTACATGTACATATTTATAGAGATATTAGAGATCCTACAATCTCGAAGCTATTTCTCATAATTAGTTGTTGCCTAAGATAAATCTCTTCTAACTGAAATATATTATAATAGGAAAGAAGAATTAAAATAAAGAATCTTTGACTAATAATCCAATACTCATAACCTCCCCCTCAAGTTGAATTGCATAGATGTCACACATGCCTAACTTGCCCAAAACACAGAACACTCGACAGAAACTAACTTTGGTGAGGATATCAGCCAATTGATCTTCGGATCGAATCTTAGGCAACTCGACAATTTTCTCATCCAATTTCTCCTTAATGAAGATGTCCTGCCTCCGGATGCTTTGTCACGATCATGTTATTACCTGATTATGACGTATCACATCTTTCTTTATTATCACAATAAAAGTAGGAATGGTGCCTATGCGGATAGCCCCGAATCCATCAATAGAAGTCTTAGCCACGATCACATATTCAGTGTCATACCTTAAATCCGACTCTGGCGGCTTTGAGCGTGCAGCAACATTGTACTTCTTTCTTCTCCATGCAGATTACCACCTACAAGGTGTAATATCGAAATCGAATATCTGTCATCTATTGCTTCAGCCCGGTCGGCATCCTTATATGCATCCGCTTGTGATCTACATTTTAGTGAACAAAAAATGCCTTTCTAGGAGTTGTTGGATATTGTATGTATACGTTGTCTAAACCATTAGCCTAAACCAATGCTCTTTGTATGTATACATTGTGATAATTCAAGCTGGCAATAGGAAGGAAGCGAGAATGTAAGTATAGCGGTAAGTCTCGACACATACGTCGACGACACTTATTACAAATCAGTGCTTCTTTCTAGTGGAATTATCACCATTGACTATGCGAAGTCAAAAGATAATATTGCGGATCCATTGACAAAATGCCTAACTAGAGAGATGGTTGCAAAAACATCAAGGGGAATGGGTTTAAGGCCTCTAAACAAGTCATCATAGCGGACACCCTACCTAGTTGACTAGAGATCCCAGGATCTAGGTTCAAAGGGACAACTAAGTTATGAAGACAGTATGAAGTCTTTATCAATTTGTTTACCCATTCTGGATAAAGACGGTATTAATATGTGAAGGTTCAAGCAAAGCTTTTTAATGAGTTATGAAACCATATGTTGAAAATCACCTATGTGAGTGTAGTAGAATTAAACATGTGAGAATTGCAAGGCGAATTCTCTAAAACACTCATGAGACCGGTGTTCATGGCGAAAGCGAACCTGACGGTGAAGCGATTTGTTCGAAATAGTTGTGTGTGATTTCTATTGTCTGGAAGCTTACATGAAGGTCGCGGTTTAAAGACATCAGAGTCTTCGATTGTAGAGGTAAAGTCGAATAGGCTTCACTAAGGAAAGTTCAAAGTCTCGAACTACTTATCCTGATCTAAGCGTTTTCGTGGAATAATTGCACTTTGCATCTCATGCATACGGAGTATTGATATCAGAACACTGTTCATGTGGGATTGTTGGGACTTTGGTATCCACAAATTCCTTAAATGAATGAAAAGATGTATCCCTCATCAAACAGATACATTGCTTGGTTCATACCTTTTCGAGCCAGACATGCATTACGTGGGAACACTTCACGGTTATTTATACTCACGTTTTCCCATTTTAATATATACAATATTCTCCTCATTCCTTTACATATCATTCATTTTGTGCGATTATTACGCAAGTTGCGTTAGTGAAGTCCTCAGATCCTTACCACTTTGAAGGGCAGATCGTTATATCCTGGGAGACGATTGTCCATTATCCTCGGTACAAGTTGAGGAGCCAAATTCGTCATAAGGACACAACGTTGTTGGACTCGGATGCCCCTTTCTGGTATTGTTTATGCACGAGGTTTGTTTCCTTCAAATATTTTGTTTCTGATTTTAAAAGAACACGGGAACTACAATATTATTATAAGGAAATCTACTGACAATAATGTCAACAAGAATAAAATTGTGTCATAAAATATACAAAAATAAAAAAGAAATGTTGATGTTTGTATATTTATCAAAATCTACTGCAATACCATTCATAATATATATATAGGAACAATATCGTGAAAAACATTAGTATAATGTAAGAACTGCAACAATAAATGAACCTATTTGTTTGTTCATGTGTTTATGAGAAGAATGAATGGGAAAGAGATATATATATATACTCGTGAAAGTATAAAAAAAAATAGGAACAATACGTGAAAAACATTATTATAATGTAAGCAGCGTGATAAATGAACCTATTTGTTTGTTCATATGTATTTATGAGAGGAATGAATGGAAAGAAGACTATATATATATATATATATATATATATATATATATATATATATATATATATATATATATATATATATATATATATATATATATATATATTAAGTTGAAAACAAAATACTCCTGAAAGTATTAATAAAAATAGGAACAATATCGTGAAAAACATTAGTATAATGTAAAAACTGCAACAATAAATGAATCTATTTGTTTGTTCAAATGTTTCTGAGAAGAAGAATGAATGGGAAAGAGACAGTAAGTAACATTAAACTCAATTGGAGTGTGTTTTCTTGACCTAGGTTGGCGCCACATGGCACATACTATACATATTCACGCCACTTCATAGCTGACGCCTGTCCCACCTTACCTACCTAATCATGTTACAAAAGAAGAAATGTGACTTCTAAATTTCAATTCCATGGCCCCCATGGATCATGGATACTTTTTAATGGGTTCAAAATGAGTTTGATAACAAAGTAATTTTTTTCTTTTTTTAAATAATCATCGAATTAGTTTTTATTTTTTAAAACCCGCATTCTCTAGCGTGATTTTGAAAATTAACCTTAACATTATGTTATCAATCGTGGGTTTAAAGTTAATTTTTAAAACCGTGGTTCGTGACCGATTTCAAATCATAGAAAGATTAGTTTGGTCAATATTTTTGAAAATATATCTATATGTGTATTTGTTTTTAAATAATGAATTATTTTGGCTTTAAACTTGTTCAAAGTATTTAATAATTTTCTTTTTTTTGATAACTGTGGATATTCGGACCAGTTTGTATAGTTTGTATACCCCTCGACTAATCTTATAATAAACCAGGGGATTCGAGCCAGATGATCATTAGAGTAAACCCCAAGACCTTAAACTAATCTAGCTATCTCTTAAGTTTTGTAATTAACCTCATTGTAGCGTTTGAATTATCTTCAACATTAAAAAAATTGTTTGACTCATAAAAATTTGAAGAAATATGAGATGTAATTTTTTTTTTTGTGTAATTAGTTATTTAGAATTGGGTACATTTTATAAATCCAATAAGCAATGAGACACCATTATTAACTACGGGTTTTTTTCATTAATATTAAATTCTAAATAAAATTTAGAAAAAAAATATTGATATAACTCTAATAATAGTTCTGATCTTTTATCTAAACTCAGTTTAAGCATGAAATCTTAAGAGAATATAAAAACTGTTTACACAAGATATTTTATAAACTAAGATATATCATATAATACATAAAATTGTCTTTATTTTGTATTAAGTTCTTGTCACATTAGTATTTATTTTAATTTCATTGATCCTTTTAATTTTAGATTGTGTTAGGTTTTTTTCAAAAAAGCATTAAGAAATAATAATAATAAAACTATTATTATTATTAGGCTATGTAGTTTCCTATAAAAATTTAATTCCTTTCAACTTATTTTAATTAATTTTTAATATAAATATAAGCGACTAAAAGTTTGTTTAGCAGCTATTATAAGAAGTGTATTTAACCTTAAAAGATTAAGTAAAATATTAAATGTTTGATAAAATTTAGAAAGCACTTTTTACAAAATTTAGAAAACACTTTAGAAATATCTAAAAATAATTTTAAATATTGGAGAATCATTTATAGTGCATGTTTTCTGGAGAGTCATTTATAGAAAACACTTTTAAAGATCGAAAATCATTTTTAATTCAATGAATGAATTAAATTATTATCAAATGGGCTCTAAATAATTTTAAAATGTTTCAATATCAATTAGCAAATGGTAGTGTATTTCAAATATTTTCGATGGAAGTGTTTTTAGAAGAATAACCTATAAAACACCATAAATGATTTTTTCAATACTAAAGCGATTTTCCAAAAATTTAAATGGTTTCTAAATTTTAGCAAATGCGTGATAATTTTGTAAAAACATTTTAAAGTAAAAATACCTCCTACAATTATTATCAAACATGTTCTTAATTAATGCTAATTATAGTAAATTTTTTCGAAGGAAAAATTCAAAGTACAATTCCCCCAAAACATAAATAGTAAATAGTTTCATTTTTTGCCTATATGTCCAAAGTAACTTTTTTTAAACAAACTTATCTTCTTCAGTGGTCTCCTCATAATATGTAAAAAATATTATACAGGAGAAAATTCACATTTTAATATAAAAAAATTATTGTTAAAACTACAATTGATAATTAGGTTTCATTTTTTAAATTAAAGCCACATTTTCTAACTACAGTTTCATATTACTATAACTATGATTTTGTTTGAATTTGAAGTTTCAATTGCAAGTGCGATTTTAACAATGATTTTTGTTATATCCAAATTTAGATATCTCTTTTCATATGGTATTCTTACATGGTATGGGAGGCCAAAATAATTTATAAATTTGAAAAATAGGCCCTAAAAATCAATATTTGAAATTTACAACGTAATTTGTAAAAGTCAACAAATGTAAAAAAGAAAAAGTAGTTTCACTTTTATTTTTAATTATTTAAATAAAATTAGCCAGATATCCCAAGAATTCTTCATGAAAATTACACAGGTCAAAATGGAAAAAGTTGTTTGATAGAAACTTGAAACTGATGGAGGCCATGCAAAATTATATGACTTGTTCAATAATTAAATAAAATAGATATGGTATGATTAATTTGATGGTGGAGTAAATTCGAATGACATATATTTTGTGTTGGAAAGCGTTTCCTAAAGTGT
>JAEQBH010000639.1:0-182579 GCA_016808115.1 Tetrastigma voinierianum | reverse complement strand
CTTGTTTTCGAAAAGTTTGAATAGAGAAAATGTAGAATTTTCTACCTACTAAACAAGGCCTTAAGGTCCCGCGAATTGTTTTAAAATTTTCAACTATATCCAAAATTCGTATCATGAAAATTTTCAATGTATTCTAATCTTGGGCTTTTCATTTTAAAATACGTTTACTTGAATTTGCTGAAAATATCGCTTTCATTTTCAACCCATTTGGTTGGAATTTGATTGAATATAATTCAAAACAAGGAAAAATAAATGCATTAACTCCAAGGAGGTTTTGATGTGGGTGGCCTCGCTTTCCAAGGCAAGAGGTCCCTCGTCTGAGTCTCCGCCACCCTACCCAAGGAATTCCTCAAGGCTCTTACCCGTGTCCATGGTTAGTGGCATTATGGCATCCCCAGGATTAGTCGAGGTGCGCTGCAGCCGGTCTGGACACCCTCAAGTATCAAAAAAAACAAAAAAAAAAAACAAATTTTTAATTGCCTCGATTCATATATAAAATGTTGAAAAGAATTCATTTTCTTTGTTTTCTAAAATTTGTTTTCGTCTTTATTCGTGTCTGAAATGTATTTTCCTTTGTTAAAAGTTTGAATAGAGAAAACAGAAAATTTTCTACCTACTAAACAGGGTCTTAAAGTTTTTTTCTAGAGATTAGAGGAATATGAAATTTCATTTGATATTTTAAAGTTTTTTTCTAGAGATGTTATTATGTTGTTAACTTTATTTGTTTTGTACTATTTAGTTAGTTAGTTTGATACTTTGGATATAACAATGCTCTAACATTAGTTATTTATTTAAGTTTGTTTAATATTATATTATATTAATAGACTAATATTTATATTATATTATTTATTTATTTCAAAGAATAAAGACTTTAGAAATATTTTTTTAGCATTTTAAGGGTTTTCGCTTGTTTTATCCCTGTTGCCTGCAACCCGAATGAGCTTGGTCAACACTCAAAGTTAACTTGAATAAAAATAAAATTGGGACAATTTAACCCGTTTTTAACCTCGTGTGAAAATCAATGGGTCGACCAAATTGGCGTACTCTAATCACTTCTATATTTTGAATATTAAACTATGTCAGACCTTCTGCGGATACCACATAATCAATGGCTACAAACATATCGCTGCATAAAAAAGTATTAAATAAATCAAAATATATCAAATAAAAAAAATTACAAAAAGCTAAATTGATAACGAAAATACCGTAAAATACGTATAAAGTCCATGTTAAGCCTTTGATTGATTACAAGGTGGTGTTGACGAATCCACTCATGCAATGTGATATGACTCTCAAAAATGTTGTCTGTCTTCTAAAACTATAATAACCACTCAAGACATTGTTTATTTAGGCCCAATCTATTTCGACTATATAGTCGAAGATGCTACGTACTATTGAATCATAAGTGTTAATAAGTTGAATTAAAGGAAAATAAATTTTAGGAAAACTAAACATGATGTTGAAAGAATGTAAAAACAATTATTACATGTGTAAATTTCCTAAAAATAAAAAACCTAACTAACAAAGTGTGATTAATGGGGACACAATGCACTTAAATTGGCTTTTGTACACAATGCTATGAAATTTAGAAATTTTGTATTTTAGATAAAACATAAAGGAAAGAAAAAGAATTGAGATTTAGAAAACATTACATAATAGATGAGCGAGGAAGAAAATGTGGAAGATAGGTTCGGCGGAGTTGAGAGCTTGGTAAACAGATTAGCGCGTTGAATAGAGTAGTAGGGCAAACGAGTCAAACACACACGGAGCAATAATCTTTTCAGCTTTTATTTTGCTTAATCATTCTTCCATCTATTGTTGTTTGCATCCAAATTAAAATTTGGTTTGATTCAGTATTGGGTTAGACCTAAACCCAAACTCATAGTAAAAGTTTAGATAAAATGAGCATAGATCCATTTGAGTAAGCTCATATAAAAGTTCTAGGCTATTTCTAAAAATTTTCTGAAGTCAAACAAGACTTTTTCTCAAATATCAAAAGTTACAAAGAATGGGGACATTTATTTGCAGATGTGGAATTTTCTTGAGGAACAAACCTCCCTAATGAAAAACATGATCATTTCCTTGAGAAGCAAACCTCTTTAATGGAGATGTGTGTTAATAAAATATGATAACTTTTTGGGTTCAACAATTTATTTATAAATAACCCAGAACACAAGATCTTTGATTTCATGATATTCACATTTACATAAAATAAGAATTTATTATTACTAACTTGGATCCATAATGACAACAAGTCTTCAAGCAAAATCTTATCTGTTTCTATCCCTTTACCCTTGTTTTCTATCTCGACTTTCTAATGTATGTTAAAATTTGTCTTTAGAGTCCTAAGGGCTGGGAGAGGACCTTCATAAAATCGGATTCATTTAAAATTCAAAATTTTAAACTTTATCATACCATCAAGCGATGCCACCTTAAAAACAATGAATTAAATGATTAATATTATTAAATCTAATATTATCACACGAGTCACTTAAGAATATTTTTGAAAACATTCTTACATTCCCACTAATTTCATGTGATAATAATTTTGATGATTTAATAAAAATATTTGTCATAATGCGCATTACATTCATTCATTTATTGTCATCATCATCAAATCATGATTAAAAATAACCAACAAGAGTCATGGGTTGTATGTCATCATACCGACATGTTCCTTCCATGCACCACTGCATCAGTTCTTTCTTCCTTCAACCATTATTCATAAGTGAGATATATTTCAAGGTCCAAATGTTATTATCTCCATTCAAATTAAGTCCTGTTTACCAATCATCATAAAAATTACGTATACACATAAGGTATAAACAGGAAAATTCAGAAACTTGTACTTTAATGAGCTTAAGTGTCAATATACATTAATAATCGAATCGCTAATCATAAATCATTAGACATGAGCCCATTCTCACAACATGACCAATAAATGTTTTCAAGCAGAACTTTATTAAAGGATCAAGAATCACAAGATCGAGCGCCGATATGTTCTATCGACACTTTGTTTCTAAACCTTTCTTAACATCAAAGTATTTCAATTCCATATGCTTATCATCTGGAATACTTATCATTCTTATCAAGAAGACCGTCGTTAATTATCAATAAATTTTCGTGATCCGCTTATCGCCAACAATCCCAAGCCCTGAAATAAAGTTCCACAACCATTTAGCTTGAACCATGGCCTCAAAGCACACCACAAATTCAGCTTCTATGGTAGATGTAGCAATCACTGACTGTTTTACACTCTTCCAAGAGATGCTCCCCGCTAAAAATGATAGCCACAAGGGGATTTTCGCAGGTTTACACAACCAACATAACCGAGTCTTGTATCCAATCGCTTTCAAGATGATTAGATCTCCTATAAGTAAGCAGCGTATTCTTGTTCCTTGCAAATATATCTAGAACCTCGCAAATTCTTCCAAATGATCCGACCTAAGATTACTCGTATCTTCCCAACATTCCCACCAAGCAGTTTATATCCTGTCTTGTACAAATCAAAGCATCAAACTCTCAACAATATATGCATACGTAATTGCTTCCATTTGTTTTTGTTCAAATCATTCTTCGACATTGCATGAGACTAAATTTGTCTCTTTCTCGAATTGAACGAGACGCGTGAGTAATTCGTGACTCGAATCTCTCTAAAACTTTATTTATATGTGATTTTTTGAGACAAACCTAACATTCTCAGATTTATTCCTAATATCTATATCCTAATCACATAGGTCGCTCACCCATATATTTCATTTCAAAGTTATTAGAGAGAAACCTTTTCCTTTCATATAAGAGAAGAAGATCATTAGTTGCTAGTAAGATATCATCAACATACAGAATCAGAAATATAAACTTACTCCCATTGACTTTCAGATATATACACTCGATCACGTTGTTTTCTTTAAACCTTAAAAGAAACAATAGGTCATTAAACTTAAGATACCTATCATTTCCTGAAGCTTGCTTTAAGTCCATATATTGGATCTTTGAATTTACACACCATAAGTTAATTTCCTTTTTCTATAAAACCTATTGGTTGATCCATATAAACTTCTTCATTTAGATTTCCATTCAAAAAGACAGTTTGCACATCCATTTGATGTAACTCTAAATCATAATGAGTTACTAAAGCCATGATAATTCTAAATGAATCTTTTTTAGAGACAAGTGAAAAGGTCTCTATAGTTAACGCCCATCTTTCTAAGTAAACCCTTTGGCAACCACCCGGCCCCGTAACGCTCTAAATTACCATGGGAGTCGTTGCCAGTCTTAAAGACCCATTTCAAGTAACCAACCTTCATGACCTTCCGTAATTCAACAAGATCCAAGACTTCATTTTGTACTACGACTTTAACTCATCTTTCATGGCTTCTAAACCATTTATTAGATTTAACATCATTCATGGCTTGTGAAATGTCACCGGGTCATTTTCAATTCCTAAGTCACTTTCAGACTGTATACCACGAATCACAAATAGTCGATCTCTTTACCTTTCGAGATCTCCTTGTCGCTATTGTTTCAGGGTTCATCTATTTCAGTTCATTAATCAGCAATTTCATTATGAGTAATGGATCATTAATTTGTTTTCATATTGTTCATCGCATATTCACCGTTCAATAACTCAGGAACAATCGAGGAAGAATATCTCGAGCAGGATACAAGTTAAAGGAACATGTACCCTCATTTCTTGAATATCCACTTTTCGTGGTGTTTCTCTCCCACTTACTTCATCATTCTCAATGAACTTAAGATCCCCGTGATTCTATAACTTCAGAAGATGGTTGTGGCAATAAAATCTAAATCATTTCAACTTTTCTAGATAACCAATGAAATAACCACTGATTGTTTTTGCATCTAGTTTCTTTTCTTATGGATTATAGTATCTAATTTATGCCGAGCAACCCCAAACATGTAGGTGCCTTAGACTAGGTTTCCTTCCTGTCCATAGTTCAAAATGTGTTTTTTGAACTGCCTTACTATGAACCCTATTTTGTAAATACACGGCGCCTTAGAGCATAAGTCCCGTGGACGCCCAAAACCGAGCGCCCGTCACCACCCAACCCATGGAATCTACGTGGTCTCATGCCGTGAGGCACGCACATGTGCAAACTGCCCAATGGGGCCCGCATCCATACAACCCAAATATATATTTTATACATAAGAGGTTTCATTTACAATTGTTTTATTACAATTTATACAAAATCGGTCTTTGCCTTAATTTTATAAAAAAAAACAGTAAAAATACAAGATGAAAGCTCTATTGGGCCGCTTTCTTCGCTCTACACCTCGACGCGCCCCATCCCCACCGGCCTTCGACTAAAAAGGGAACCCACTCCATCGGGGCGAGCAAAGTTCGCAGAAGTGGAATTTCCCTACTTGGGTTACTCCCCACCTAAGTGCAATGCAATGACACAACCAACATCCAACACATGCTAATATATCACTCATGCATATATTAACAAAATTAATTCCATTAATCATGTTATTCAGTTTACAACAATAACATAAAAGATTTAGCTCACATGCGCCAGTGCATAAACCACGATCCATCTGAACCGCCCACAACATCACACAAACATGTTATTTTCTCATGGCAATAACACAACACCACACAAATCAAGCAAATCACACAAACAGTCCGTGGACTGTCCAACACTCTAGGGATTTCTTAACTCGGTCCAAAACTTTTGGAACCGAAACCATGGCCATCCAGGCCTCAACAAATCCCCATCCATTACATTACCCTTAAACAAAAAGTAAAGCAAGTAGGAGAAAAACCCCTACCTTTCCGGAGTTTGTCGAAACTCCCCAAAACCTAATTCCACGTGTACCCTTCGCCAGGAGCAACTTCGCCTCGTCTCGCCGAATCCGACTGCCCGATCGCCGGGACTTGTGGCAGGCGAGAACTTCTCTCTCTAAAACCTACACTTTTCCTCTCTCTACGGCCATTTCCCTCTCTCTTCCTCTCCCAATCCACTGCACAAGTACGACAAGAGAAAGTCCTTCCATGCCACATGCTCAATTTTCCATCGTCGAGAGGATTACATCTTATCCTCTTATCCAACCACTCATGATTTCCCTCTAATGGAATGATGCCATGTGTCACATGCCAGCCCCACTCGGTTCAATGTTCGACCTCCCATAGATTGACACGTGGCTCTCGGGCCACCTCAAACCTACCAAGTGTCCTACATCCCTCCGCGCCCTCAAACGCGGAATTCCAATTGTCTCAATCAATTAAATCTACCAGAAATTAGATTTAGCGAGGACATTCCAACTATGGAAGTCCGTTTACGCCATCCAAGATCTAGAAAAAAATTCGATTTTCACCAAAATTACCATTTTATCCTCTCTTGGGAAACCCTGATTTTCCTGCCTCACAAGTCCACAAACGAAATGGGTAAAGATGCATTACTTAACATACTTCTAACCATATCTAACAACGTCTATTACCCTTCATACATACTCTTGTCATAGTGGTATTTGACATTGTGTATCAGGCACCTATACCACGCTTCTAGAAATCTGAAGAATGGACCCGGGTGTTGTCCTTTTCTATCATAACTTCCATAATATTCTACCTCACCTCTATCGATCTTACAATTTCACATTTTTGCTCAATCGCCTTTAACTTCATTTAATGAAAATTTCTAAGGCATTTATACCGAGATTTTTCATATGGCAAATAAACATAACCATAACTTGAAAACAATAAAAGTGATAAAAATATTTTCTTTATTAAAAGAACTCGACATCAAAAGGTCCACATATTTGTTATTATTTCAAGAAGTCAGGTGCTTCTCAGGGTTTCTTTCTTTGTATGTTTTGTTTGTTTGACTTTACCACAATCCACACATACACTTAGATCAATAAAATCCAAGTTTGGAAGGATTTCATTCTTTTAATAATCTTTCCAATCTGTTTCTTTGAAGAGTCCCAAACATTTATGCCACAAGTAAGTAGATTGCTTATTAGCTAAACCACGTTAGTACCAACATTATGATGCAGGTCATAAGAGTCAAACAGCATGATTGTCAAGATTTACTTTATAGAGGTCCATCACATAATGTACCACCACCAATCATATATGTGCCTTTGTACAAACTCAACAACCACTTACTAAATTTAACACATATCCAGCTTTATCAAGCTCTGGAAGTGAAACTAAATTTCAGATATAATAGGTACATAGAAGGCTCTAATAATTCCAAATGATGTCCACCGTCAAGAATAAGACTCAAGAAGTCCCAACAACTCCACTCAAGCCATTCGATCATTTCATTAGAAAAAATTTCTATTCGGGTCTGCCTGGATTGAAAGGAACTCAGATTATATTAGAAACATGAGTTGTAAGATCCAAAATCAAGCCTAAGTGTTATAAGGAACTTACCAAATATGATTCCAACATAATGTGGCATTATTTTTACCTTTCGAATCCAAGCCTTACATCTAGAACAATTCTTTTTGAAATGCCCAGTCTTCTTACAAAAGTGGCATCTATCAACTTTAGGCCCCTTGTGAATCTTAAAAGCAGGCTCTTCATACTTTGGTGGCCCTTTTCCTTTATTTGCATGTTTCCTTTTCTTTCCAGCTCCCTAATTGGTTACATAATTGATGGAGTGAATTCCTTGGTTTTTAAGTCTGGTCTCTTTCTGAACTAGCATACTATGCAGTTCATGTCCTTCATGGTATTATAGTTCATTTGGAAGAGACCATACTTGGTAAGGAGTTCAAAACGAACCGCACAAGGAAACTTTCATCCACCTCCATTCCTAATGACTTAAGTCTCACGATAAATTATCATCTAACGGATGATGGATCATGCATAAAGAACCATCAAATTTCATGGTGGTTAAAGTAATTTCATTATTGTCCTAGCAAGAGACTTATCGGGCCAGTTTTAGAGTACCTTCCACAAACTTTAACATTTCTTTAGCATTGAATACCTAGTGGAGAGATGTCTTAATGTTGTTTGCTATGCTCATTCACATGTACATCAAACTCAATCTATTTGACATTTCCTAGGTTTTATAATGAGTCTTTCTTCGCAGTGCTTTAAACTAAGAATATCCGGTCAAGCCGACTATGAGTGCCAAATCTGGGATCCATTACCCCAAGGTAAAAATGGATATGTTCACTCAATTAAGAAAATTACACCATTAAAAACTGAATTACAAGAAATGCGAGTGCAATATGCATTGCTATCGCAAGAAATATCTTAACATTAATGCTTTGATCTTGATATTAACATGCTAATTAATGTGACTAAAAAAACATATAAATACAATTATATATTGATGTTCACTGGGGCAATTCATCATTATACTACATACAACATAATAATGCTAAGAAATTTATTTTAATTTGGTAAAGATAAATGAGAGTTAGATATCAATATCTTTGGATATATAAACACAACACAATTACTAATACATTCATATTACCAACATTCATGGTCATAAGTTATTAGAACAAACAATCAACCTTTGTGTGATCCTTAACTGTTCTATAACAATGAATCACAATCATTCACAAAATTATTCATATCACATCATTTATAGCATCCATTACGAGTACAATTGTTATTTCTTAAATAAATAAACATCATAAATAAATAAATAAACATCATAAATAAAATAAAACATTAAAATTGAAAAATTATAACACTTATGGGAGAAAGCACTTTGGGCGACCGACAAACCTTGATTACAAATTTTTCAATTTATTTATTTACTTATGTATTAAAAGAAAATTTTCTTTCAACTGTTTCACATAAAAGGTTATATGCATAAATATTGCATGAAATGACATGGCTTCAAATATCTTTCTTGTTTTCTTGTTATTCATTATTATTATTTATTTATCTATTTTTTTTAAATAAATAAATTCAATCCCCGTCTATTTAAGCAAGGGTTGAGATGTGTGATACAACATCATTTATTGATGTATATTCATTCGGATATATCAACCATGTTTTATTTATTACACTTTGTTTGCATCTATATTATCTTGGTCCATTTTATTTAATCCTAGGGAATTATGTAAATAAATAAATTTTATTTAAGCATTATCTGCAATTTTATTTTTATCTGTATCTAAACAAATATTTACTGAATTTATTTATTGGGATTTCTCGATATGTAAGCTAAAGATGAGAATACGCTAGAGAAGTGCTCTAAAGGTATCATATTAGCACTTATCACGCTTATCAACATATTATTTAATATGTAAGGCTTCTTCTAATCTCTATTCATACTGAATTGATATAGATCTTTAATCGAATTAATGAAGTCCATGATATTTAACATAGCACGTAAGGAAACTGCGATGGATCATGATAATAAGATTCCCGTCATGTGCAATTATATTAGTGTCTAAATTATCCCTTAGTCATGATCAATAAGATCGACATTGTCGATCCCTACGCACTAGCACATGTCATACTTTTTGATTGGATCAAGGAAGATCTTATAAATCGTGATCATGAGTTGATCAGTCATGCCAGTGGATGCTTCAAGTAAGAGCAAATGGCACATTTGAGACCTATAATGAGACAATCATATGGGATCATCTATTTAAATGTAGATGATTGTCTCATCATAAAGAATGGTGCAAGTATCCTTAAACTTTAGGTGCTCAAGGATATCTGATTCTCGATTTCAGATTTCTTGACCTCAATCCATGTTGCCTCTCACCCGGCCTAATGGATGAGGATTGTGTATAGTTCGAGGTGTTCAAAGGTAATTGAGAAATAACTTGTTATGATCTGGTCACTCCCACAGAGGCGTATACCTAAGGCCCCTGGTTTAATCATTACTCTGAATCTGCCAGAGTGAGAATGACTTCGAGGAGTGTCTTCAAGTGCATAACTAAGTATGATGAACTGGGACAAGATCAAATATCACTGGCGTGTCAGACAGCCGCTTCCATGAGCCATTGTCCGGCGCTGAAACCAAGTAAGGTATAGATTGGTGGAAAGGGACCTAATCGCACTCGTGATTTGCTCCATGGAAGCGTGGTATGCGCCGCAAACCATCGACTCTCCTGGCCAATCTGGGGTCCCGACGTGGTTTGTTAGGATATCAATCTCGACTCGCGAATTCAATAAATAATGAAGTGGCCAACATAACCTAACCTAATGGGTCACACACTTAAAGAGTGCTGGCCGAGAGGAAACTGATTTCCTGATGTGATCCAAATATGAGGGAGTTAATTCCTCATGAATGAAATGTCACGGATTAGTGGAATCCTCGTAGCAAAGCCCTCACTTAGAGAGATAATAGTTTCGGGTTTCAGACTCGCTTAGTGGCCATGTGGGAACTCGCCATAACGCATGGGATGCGTGTAACCCATCACTCAGAGTGAGGGCATTTTGGTAATTTCAAAGGATAAGTTTTTCCTATAAAAGCAATGTTATGGAAACCCTAAAGGATGATGACTCTGAGACTGAGAGAGTTCACGAGAAAAAGCCATGCTGTTCTCTTCATCCTAAGAAGGTGTCTCTGTGGTGCCTGAGAGACCTGTGTCAGCTTCCCTGATCGAGACTCAAGACCGGACCCTTCCGAGACCGTCAGCCGAGGTCAGTCTAATTTCACTCTTCATGTGGACACCGCGAGGCTTAACCTAGGACTTGGCTCCGCCCGTCTAAAACCGGCCCTCACCACTAGCTCCTGCTGAATGCATACAAGGTAATCCACACCCTCATGGTTGTAAAATCGGATTTGATGCTGCGGGTCCTCGGATGGGTATTTGCTGGGATTTTTTTGTTTTCCGTCGCTTATTAGCAAGTGTTGCCACCACTTAAAACCCTTCAAACATCAGAACATTAATTTGATATCATAGATAATGAGATTATTCAAAATTTGAATTTAAACCATTGTTATCGAGTCTTAGACTTTGAAAAGCATGGAGCAAACAAAGTAACAAACTCTTTTTCATTATGCCATCCAAATTATACTGTGGAGCATGCAGGATGCATAAATTGAATTCATTTGTAGAGCACCAATATTAATCAAGTTCATTCATGGAAAATCATGAATCTCAAAACACATTGCTCTGATACCACATGTTAAAAAAATATGAAAATAAAATAACTCTTTGGGTTCTACAATTTATTCATAAATAACCTAACACAAGATCTTTGATTTCATGATATTCACATTTACGAAAAAATAAGAATTTATTATTACTAACCTGGATCCATAATGACAACAAGTCTTCAAGAAAAATCTTATTTTTTTATATCCCTTTATCCTTCTTCTCTATATCTCTAACTTTCAATACGTGATGGTTAAAATTTTTGTCTCAAAGAGTCCTTACATGTGAGAGACCTTTATAAAAATGGATTCATTTAAAATTCAAAATTTTAAATCCTTTATCGCTACCATCAAGCGATGCCACCTTAAACAATGAATTAAATGATTAATATTATTAAATCTAATATTATCACACGAGTCACTTAAGAATATTTTGAAAACATTCTACAATGTGGACAATAACTGAGGAACAAAATTTCTAATGCAAATCGTGGCAAATTTATCCAAGAATGTCTATAAAAGAAAGAGAGCTCTCACTAATGAAGGAACCAATCAACAACCAACAAACCGACCAATCAACAACCAACTACTCAATCAACAACTAACCAACTAATCAATAATTCAACAACAATCAATCGATCAACTGGCAATTCAAAGAATGACACCCATTTCAATATTTCTAAATTTTTCAATTAGCTCGTAATTTCCCCAATACTCTATTTCCAAATCTTAGTCAAGTTCTTTCAATTCTTAGCACATTTAATAATATATTTTCAAGTTCTAGCCAAGTTTCTTACAATTCTCAACATTTGTTTCTATTCATTTTAATGAAATTCTTAGCATTTTTCTAACTTTCATTCCAACAATCTCTACATTTTAAGGCATCATTCGGCGAAATTCAAATTGTCAAAGAAACAAGGTGTTAGAATTGCTTCCGTATAAGCAACCAGTTTGAATTAAGTTTGTACTCATTGAACTTACATGGGCTAATTATAGGCCAAGTATGTAAGTGGATTCAATGGCCCACTAAACCTTATTATAAATATAACTTATATTTAGGTTTAGGGTAAAAAAAAAAATAATAATAATTTTCAGAGGAAGAGAATTTCTCTGTCCCAGATCTGAAAAGCAAAAGGCCTTGTATTGCTCTGAGTTCACACTCACACAAGACCCGCAAATCTGCTATTGCTTGGAAAATTCACTGACCGCTCCATTCCAAGAGTATGTAATTTTATTTTTCGCTCACAGAGATATGAAATCATAAATTTCGATGGATTCCCATTCCAACATTTGCACGAGCTGGCTTAGGGATTCCGCATTCGAGATCTTTAGATTTCATAAGTTAATAAAACTAAATTTTTTTTTTTTTTTTTATATTTTTTTATTTGATCTACCAACGAGTCTTCCTAATCCTAGATTTCCAAATATGAGATCTTAAGATTTCTATAGGTTAATAAAATGAAAATCATTTTTTTATTCGATCTACCAACATATTTTCTCTAATCCTAGATTCTAGATTTGAGATCTTGAGATTTCATAGGTTAATAAAAATGAAAAATCATTTTTTATATTTGATAGCCGGTTATTCTTTGTTCTGTGTTTACATAACAGTAGAAGTGCTATGTAAAAAAAAATGCGACACTGTTGAAATTTTCAAAACCTAACTTGTTAGGTTTGAAAGTTTTTTTTGAAAACATGATAATCCAGAATTTTGAATATCTTAGATAAATGAATTTTATTTATTTTGGATTATTCTTGTTTTCTTGAGTTTTTTTTGTGAGAAAAATCCTAGATAAATTAATTTAATTAATTTTGGTGGGATGAGGAGGAAATTAAATTATATTTTAATGATTTATCCTCTAAAGGATAAATGTTAAGTAGATATATAATTTAATTTATATTACTAGGAATTAAATTATATTTTAACAAGAATTATCCTTTAATGGATAATTATTAAATAAATATATAATTTGATTTATTTATAAAATGATGGATTTAATTAAGATGTGTTGTTGTTTTAAGATATTTAAATTATTAAATTAAAGTAAACAACTTACATGTTCAAGAAAATTATAAGTGGTATGTTTATAGTGCTTATTCTAGAATTAGTTTGACTATAGAAATTTACTAAATTAGAGAAATTTAGAGATCAAATTTGGTTGAATTTAAGAATAAGCAGACAATGACATAATCTTCAAAACACTCAAGTTTTTAAAATAATTGAGTGAGAGAAGGTTTAGCAAGCTCACGCCTTCCACCGAACGAGCTCCTGGATTCATGCCTGGATCACCCTAAAAGTCGGGACAAAATGTGAGGATCCTAGTTATGAGACTCCCTTATGGTTAGTTAATAAATATTTTAATGAGAGCAATCAGCCTAAAGTCACAAGCTCTTTACTTAAGAAATATCAAACTAAGATTACTGGTGATACACTTAACTCAAGAAAATAATAAACTATGTAAAATAGTCCCTATTTATTTTCAAGAGGCTAGAGTTTATAGGTGTCAATCACCTAGTCAAAGGGATAAGTGACTTTGGGATTGATTAGATTATGTATCTTATTAACTCTGAGAAGCCAGCCCCGCCCCAAAGTAGATAGCAAGTTCCTCATGAAAGCACTTATCCCGTGATCGATGTGTGTAATTTTGAGTGTTATATTATATGCTATCAAGTGGTAAATTGTATATATAGAATATACATGTCTTGGGTTAGTAATGAACACATAATCGATCAACACCAATTTGATTCTCAAGAAATATGTCTCGCTCTCAATCCATTAAGATCAATCATTTCCTCGGGGAATTAACAATTGTGTGTTGGGATGGAACCAACTATGTGAGTTGAAGAAGAATCTAAACATCAAGCCTTAACTCGTGAGGGTATAATCTGGGTGAATCTTAGAGTCACTTCCAAGTAGCACCCATGTGAGAGCCCAACACCAAGAGAGAGATGACTAGGAGGCACGGGAGGAAGCTGACGATGAGAAAGCAAGGCCGTATATCTTAGCTTCAATGAAAATAAAAGTCGCATTAATCCATGAGTACCTCAAGTGCAATGCCTTAGCCCGGGAGATGTCTGGAGTTCGTGAGTAGATATGCTAAGCAAATGGTAATGAAGCAAATAATGAACACTAACGTCTGGCGTAATCGCCGGTGAGATCATAATGATAAAAACGACGACTCTTTAATGAATCGAGACCTAGGTACCGAGCACGACTCGAAACACAAAATAACATGGTCCTCGGTGACATCGCTTCTTCCTTCAATCATTTCAAATTGAATTATTCTAAGGAATAAATTGTAATGGTCTGACCGAACCGATGTAACAACTTCGCATAGTCGGTGACAATTGTAAAGGGCCAGCCAAATGTTAATTTTGTGTCAGGTGAATCCTCTAAGCTTCCCAATGGGAAGAAATCAGTCAGGTGTTCATGCTAAACCTAAGATTGCTAAGAAAGCTAGACCTTTTGATCCTAATAGGAAACCAAAAGGAAAGTGCTTCAAGTGCGGACAAAAAGAACATTGGAAGAATGACCACGGTTAAAGGGACAACTGTAGTAACTTCTATCGCAATCATTTGTGTCTGTTTCGTGTTGATTCCCGCCAATTCTAAGTGGGATATATCTCAGAGCCACCGACCATATTTGTAACTCTTTACAGGGGTTTAGGGTGACAAGAAGTCTCAATGGTGAGAGATGCAAGTAAGATGGCTTCCTGCCTTTCCATCCCAATTATAGTCGTAGGGACTTAGTCTTAGCTTTTCAAATAATTAAGTCTTAGTTTGCATGATCATTTATTTGCCGCACTTTAGAAAGAATTTAATTTCAGTTTCTGGGTTATGTATCAATGACGCTTATTCAATTTCTTTAATAAAACTTATGTTTCTATTATGAAAGAAAATGAAGTTCTTACATGTGGCAATATCGTGAATAATCTATATCATATTGATCGTGTCATATTCAAGCTACAATGTGGAAAAATCATCAAAAGAAAAGAGCCTGGGTGATCAACCAAACTTAGTCATGGGCACTTAAGGCTTGGTCACATAAATTCAAAAGAATACAAAGATTCAGCGAAGTCATAAATATTAGCCACTTCGACCTGCAACTACCACTATGTCAAAATCAGACCCAAGGTAAAATGACTAAGAGATCCTCTACGCCTAAGTGATCGGGAATGGAAGCCGGAGGAAGCCATCTTTAACCGCATCTCTCCCATCGAGACTTTGTCACACCGAACCCCCGTAAAGAGTTACAAATATGGTCGGTGGCTCCCGACCATCCACCAAGAATCGCAGACCACCACAAAACAAGACTCAATGACTGGGCAGAGAAGCTACTGACGTCTCCTTTAACTCAGGCAATCCTTCTTCCAATGTCCCTTTCATTCCGCACTTGGAAGCACTTTCAAGTTTCCTATTAGAACCAAAAGGCCCAGCTTCTTTAGCAATCTTAGGTTTAGCATGAACACCGATCGATTTTCTTTATTCCTTTTCTTCCCATCGGGAGGCTTAGAGGGATTCACCCGACACAAAATTAACATTCGGGCCGGCCCTTTACAATTGTCTCGCCTATCTCAAGTTGTCAGATCGGGCCTACCAAAAGACCATTATAATTTATTCATAGAATAATTCAACTTGAAATGATTGAAGGAAGGAGGCAATGTCTCAAGGACCATGTTATTTTGTGTTTCCCAGTCAATATCAGCACCTAGGTCTCCCAATTCATTAAAGAGTCCGATCATTTTTATCATATGATCTCTCACTGGAGTACCTTCCGATTACTCCTAAAGTTCATTATCCGCCCATTACCATTTGCTTAGCCGATCTACTCGAACCCAAACATCTTCTCAAGACCTCAAGAGCATCAGACCTCGAGGTACTCATGGATCGATGCTAACTTTGTAGCACTTCATCGAGGTGTTTCAAGATATACATCCTCGCTTTAATTTTACTCTAGAAAGAATTTAGTTTCAGTTTCTAAATTATGTAATGACGGTTATTCAGCTTTTAATAAAACTTATGTTTCTATTATGAAAGAAAATGAAGTTGCTACATGTGGTACATTGGTGAATAATCTATATCATATCGACAGGTTGCTATTCAAGTTGATAATGTGGCAAAATTATCAGTTAAAAGAGTCTAGTATCAACTAAACTCGCTATGGCACTTAAGTCTTGGTCACATAAATTTGAAAAGAATACAAAGACTAGTGAGTTGTTGGCCATTAGCCACTTTGACCCTGGAGCAACTACCACTATGTCAAAATTGTATCCAAGGTAAAATGACTAAGAGATCATTTACTGCCAAAGGAGCAGCTCTGGATAACTGGATTTGATACACTCCGATGTGTGGGCCGCTTAGTGTCCATGCAAGAGGTGGCTATGAGTATTTCATCACTTTGATCGACGACTACCAGATATGAATACGTACCTAACTAAGAAATCTGAGGCCTTGGATAAATTCAAGGAATTTAAGGCTGAGTCAGAAAAACAATTAGGGAGATACATTAAATCACTTCGTTCTGATCGAGGTGGTGAGTACATGTCTATTGAATTTGTTTCTTTCTTCAAGGAGCATGGGATTTATCTCGCCTTTAGTGCCCAGAACCCATAACAAAATGCAGGGCTGGAAGAAGAAATCGAACTCTATTGGGACATGGTAAGGTCAATGATGAGTCTTTCCACATTACCTTTATCCTGGGAGGCCCTAGAGACAAGTAGCCTACATTCCGAATATGGTGCCATCCAAGTCAAGATCAAAGACACCCATGGAAATGTGGACAAAATAAACTTATTTTAAGTCATATCCACATATGAGGTCAGTTCCTCTTATGTGTTGGGTAGCGCCTATCCGACAAGTCGAACGCGAAGTCGACCAGGTTGCCTGCTGATATCCAAAAGGTACAAGGGGTTACAATTTCTACAATAAATCTAATACTTAAGGTAGTTTGTTCAGACAAATGCTGTTCATCGAAAAGAATACATCATGAATCATACAGTGGATATGAATGAATGGACTTAAAAGACTCGAATTTCTAAAGATCCAAGGTAATGTCGTTCTAAGTGATCCACAACCACTAATAGTCATACCGACACACCAAATATGCCTCGTCAGAGTGGGAGGGTCATTGCACCACCTTATTAAGCTCACATCATGGGAGAATCATCTGACAATCCCAGAGTCACATGAAGATGATCCTTACGTTACTACGAACAATTAATGATAAGGGATTTCTGCTGAAAGAGGGCTATGAAATCAAAATTAATCCATGTATTCCCAATATTGTGTGGACTCTCGAGGATTTCATCTCTAAGGGTTAAACCCATTGATTGTAAATGGGGTGTACAAGAGAAAGAAAGGATTAGATGGAAAGGTCGAGATATATAAAGCCGACCGGGTGGCAAAGGTTATAAGTAAAAAATTAGGGTTTTGATTACGAGGAAACCTTTTCACCAAAGGGCTATGATCAAGCTTTATCGAATACTTCTATCAATCGCAGCGATATTATGATTATGAAATATGACAAATGGATGTCAAGACTACTTCCTTGAACGGCTCATCTTTAAGAGAACATCTATATGATGCAACCTGATGGTTTCATAACCGCGCCAAGAACACATGAAAAGGTAAGTTGCATAAGTCCATATATGACCCTTAAGCAAGCATCGATCATGTAACAAATGTTTTGATCAAGTAATCAAATCTTTGGTTTTGATCAAAAATGAAGAGGAACCTCAGGTGTATAGAAAGATGCAGGATGATATAGTGGTTTTCCTGATTTTATATGTGGACGACATTTTGTTGATTGGAAACGAATTTGAGATGTTGTCAAAGGTAAAGATGCAGTTAGCTACTCAATTCCAAATGAAGGATTTAGGAGAGGCGCAATATGTTCTAGGTATTAAGATAATATGAGATAGAAAGAATAAGATTATCGTGACTTTCTCAAGAAAAATTACATTGATAAGATATCGCTCCGCATACAACATGAAAGATTCCAAGAAAGAATTTACACCTTAGATATGGAATCAATCTTTCTAGACCAAGTCCACATGATACTTGAAGAGAAAGAATACATGAAGATAGTACCATATGCTTCAATGGGGCCAGAATCTTGGCGATGTGATGTTATGTGTACTAAACCGATATATGCTATTCGGGCTTGGAATATCGAGCAGTATCGCCAATCTAGGTAAAATATCGGACCGTCGTGGAAACATATACTAAAGTACCTAACAAGAACGAGGGATTATATGCTAGTTTATCATGACGATGAGTTATCCCCTATAGGATATACTGATTCTCGAATTTCTAACTCGCATGCAGCAGATTCGAGGAACCAACTGGACATATGTTTACATTAGGTGAGTAGTTGTTAGTCGAGGAGCATCAAGCAACTATGCGTATTATTGATTCAACTGAAGCAACATGTGGTAGCCTTTCCAGAGGCACTTAAAGAAGCAAGATATTTAGAAATTCCTTTATGGAATTAGAGTCATAGCGCATAATGCTGATCCTATGATACTATACCGTGATAATACTGTCGCAAGCCGCAAAGAACCAAGGAATCATAGGAAAGCAAAGCATATCAAAGAAAGTATCACCTAGTACGAGTGATTGTGTGTAGAGAAGATATTATAGTAGAAAAGATTACATCCGAGGATAACCCAGCGCATCCTTTTACAAAGAACTTAAGACTAAAGTGTTTCGACTCCATGTATAAATATAGGTCTCGTATACTTTCAGTTTTGGTTTCCATGGTTTGCAATGTAATTCAGTTTGCATTAATAAAATTGGTGTTTCGCTTATTTCATATTATCATGTTCATTCAGCCTGGGCTCAAGCACATCAGATACGTTCCAAGGCAGGAATGCAATGTGAGGACACATATATGAGTTCAGGTTCGAGGTCAGTTTCCACGACGGCTCATTGATGCTGGGTAATCCATAAGTAGTCAGGGTATGATATCCGCCTTAGTTATCGGGAGTAGTTTGTCACAACTACTAGAGCGGTCTCCGTGATATCATACCGCATGTACTCGTACATATCGAACGCGGCTTAGAGCAACATATACTATATTTGGATTGTTTCGCTCTAGCTACTATCTCACGGGTTCTAACCCTCGAGGGTCACAAGAGTCGAGGGGAGTATGTTATCATTTTGAGGTGCTCCTCAGACCATCTAATAGTGATACCACTGTGAAAGTGGATTCGATGACTTCGCTTTAGCCTATGATTCTTGCTTTGACCAGATATGAGAACCATGATGACCCTAATTATAGGGCAATATACAACCCGAGGTAGCTTAAAAGGTGATTGATCATAGTCGTCTCCCGGCTGTATACCACTTGAGTTCGGGGCGAACTTACACCATGATCGTCAAAGGTTGCTTGTAGCCTTAAGGTAAATGGTAATTTCAATATTTTATAGTATAATGTCTAAAATTACTAGTATCGATTCATGTGGGAGGTGGTGTGGAGCGACAGTAGGCTTGCAATCTTCCACAATGACTTGAATGAGAAGTTTTCTAATTTTGAGTGTAGTTGGTCTACTATAGTGGTCTGATTGACTAATCAGGGAGTTAAGGTCTCGATTGATTCTACTGAGCCAAAATTGAAAGTACCATGGGGTCCCTGCAAACCCATTTTGTAGTTGCCGTTATGAGCAAAGATATGATCCATATGAGTCCTCTCAAGCTCGCTTTTGTACTAACGGAGAATGTGTTAGAATTAAGCCCCAAGCAAACTAGAGTTCAATTGTCGGACCATCAACTTATACGGGCCAATACCATAGCCCGGCATGTAAGCTGGGACTAATGGCCCACTAAACCCTATTATAAATATAACTTATATTTAGTTTAGGGTAACAAAAAAAAAAAAAAAGATATTTTCGTAGGAAAGAGAATTTCTCCGGTCAGTAGACTGAAAAGCAAAAGGCCTCGATCGCTTCTCGTAGTCTACACTCTACCAAGCAAGACCGCAACCTGCTATCGCTAGAAGATTCACCGACGCTCCATCCCTAGTATGTAATTTTATTTTTCCTTCACATGTATATGAAATCATAGATTTCTGATGGATGTCTTTGGATCTAACACAAGGGAAACTCTTATTTATCTCGATTAAGAAGTTTGATTTTGACACAGTTTTACTTTGGAAACACTATAATTTCGCACACTTGTAAATCAGATGATTTTATTTTGTATGTTCATGTGAAAATCACAAAATTGCCACAACAACCGACAACACAATTCTCGATCTCATTAATTATTTATGAAACACCATATTTAAACACAAGATAACATATAAAAAATATAAAAATTATATAATAAGAACTTTAATTTGGTATAAATTTTACTTACTATTTAAAATAATTACTATTCAATACATTTTTATTTATGTTATTCATATATTTTACACAATAATTTTTTTACAAGATGTGAAAACACACTTGTTTTTAATATGTAAATAATTTTAATTAAAGATTTTTTTACTTCAATTAAATATTTTATTTTTTATTTTCTTCACAACCAAATCCTTAAAAGTTCTAATTATAAATAATTTTAATGGATAAGAAACTTACTTTTAAGATTCTTAATGATAAGGAAACTTACTTTGAGATTTTACGTTAACTTAGAAGGATTCAGCTTGTTTGACATTGATGTTGATTAAGTTATTTTCAGTTTATGATATATCTATTAATAGAATTAAAATATATAATTAAAAAAATGAATTGATATTTTTTATATAAATGAAAAATGTATTTTAAATATATTAGTGATGAAATATAATATTTGAAAAATCATCGCTCAAATAATTTTTAAAAGCGATTTTCAAAATTCATTAAATACTTAATTTCGACTCCCTACAAACACATGAGATTTTAATTTTTTATGTTGATCTTTGGCTATTTACTGTGTTAATTTCATTAGGTTCGCTGAATTCTAGCTTAATATTTATGACTCCATATGAAAACATTACTTAAATAATGCTCTAGCTTAGTTCCTATAACCCATAATATCAAAACTTTGTTAAATACATATGTATTGAATGTCAAATTTTTATAATAGTATATTATCTTGTATGATTATATAAATTTGACATTTTTTTTGTCAAATTCAACTATTATTTTTTTAATATGTAAAATCAATAAAACATTTTTAGTTTATTCATAACATATGATTTCTCTAACTTTATAGTTTTCTAATTTTCATCATGTAAATTGAATTTATTTTAATGATTATAACCAATTTGAAAATTGTTGTGTATTCACGAATACTACCAATATTTTATATTGTCAATCTATTTTCAGTGTAACTGCTGTAGATTATTAATTCTAATTTCTTTATTTTTAAACTACATTTGATATTAGTTTCATAATTTTAATATCCATGTTTATTTTGACTTGTGAAATCCTTGAAGATATATCACGTAGATACCCTCGTTATGCATTTCCTCACATAAAAAGTGATTTCTTTAGTCTCACTCTTTGTGTAGGTTTCCTTTTGTTTCTAAACTACATCAAAAAGTTTTTATTCCATGCTTGACATCGTAATCCTATAATGCTTCAGGGGCCAATAGCTAAGCTTAAGGGATTTTATTAAACCTGAAAGTTTGACACCTAGATCATTAATTATTTTGAATAATGTCATTTGCCTTGGTTATTGAAACTTTGTGAAAAGTACAATACATATATATTTGTTAAATATTTTCCTTAGATAAAAAATGAACAGTCTTTTAACTTATGCCCTGTTAGAGGTTGAATTTTTTCCTTTGAATGTTGGTTTTAAAAATCCTTTCTAAATGTTTGCATTATAGAATTAAATCTTTAAATTCTATTTATGGGGTTTTAATCATTTCTTCCGTTAACTTAAAACGGTCTATCGACATTTCAATGGTTTGCCTCGCTCGCTGCTTGTCTAAATTCTATTTATAGAGAGGTTCAACTCTTGAGAGAGAAAAAATTATCTCAAGCTACGATTTCATCTTTTTGTCTTTTCATAAAAGGAGAAGATAATGCAACATCTTTCAATTCATTGTAAGTGACTGCAAAACAGTTACTGTTAAAAAGGAAGATCCTATTTTTTTTCCTTTAAGAAAGAGAATGAAAAGAGGTTGAAACTGAAATACTTTTTTGTTGAGAAAAATGGTGGGCTTAAAAGAAAGGAAACAAAAAGGAAAACGAATCCTGCAAATATTTCTCATTTACTATTGGAAGATATTTGATAAAAAATTTTGTTAAGTAGAATCTTCGTTTTGATTAAAAATTATTTTCAATTAAAAAAATATCCTTCGGTTTGACCGTCCATAAGGAAAAAAAAAGAAGTTTTTTAAAGTTCTTTTGTTGGAAAAAAGAAAATAACAAAAAAGGGAAATTTTTGTCTTGAAAAAAAAAAATCTCCTTCAAAGGAAATATGTTAAAAAAAAAAAAAAAGATGGCTTCATAGTATAAAACATCAACCACTAGGCTACCGTTTTTTATTGTGTTTTTCCTTATGAGGATGTATGATACAGAGATAAGCCTATTAGGTTAAACTCTATACTCACTTTGTGAGTTTCTGTTAATTCATTTTTGGTCTTAGGAAATTGGAAATTATGATATAGAGAAATTATATCTAAGAAGTTTGGATCTTCAAAGGAGACTATTTGGAGACTTTTAATCCTTTTCTCGATAACCGAATATCTCTCGTCTAATGAGGCTCGATTCCCGCTCGGGTTTTTCTACCCCACCAATCTTTCATAGGAATACTTTGTTACACGTTATTTTCAATTATTCAGAGAATTGGTTTTAAGAATAGAAAATTGACACATTTTCTATAATTTTGCAAAGAAATAGACTATGATTCAATCAATGCTATTCCAACTTCATCTGCCCAAGTGGCAACTGTTAAGACCAAATGATATATACAAATTTATCACACTATTACTAAAGGACTATTACCTAATCCCCGACAATCCGCCAAAACTTGTTAAGATTACTATGTGTATGAAAGATGGAATTGTTTTTTTTTTTTTTTTTTTGAAAAGAACTCATTTAAAATTTGTGTTTGTGGTTTAGATCAATCGTGCAAGTGCAATGTGTCGCATAAGCATAAAATAGATATTTAAAATCCATATCGTTCTACGAGACGTATGATCAATAAAAAACTAACTACTCCAACTACTCAAGATCATTACCATTTGAACTCCACTGATATGATGATAAGAAAACTAAAATGTAGTCTTAGATTGAAATCTTAAATATGCCGTAAAGTTTAATAAATTAGTGGTCGAGGGATCTAATCGAGCGAGGCATAACCGACATGGATCAAATAATAATAATCAAGTTCTCGCGATCATTTCGATTCATAAACAACCATCAATCGGAAACCAAATTGCCAAAGATGCAAAGTAGTATAGTTTGGATTTCTCCCTTAACCATACTTTTAACTGATTAAAGGTTCATATTCACGGCGATGATTCTAATCAATTACTGTAATATATAACCATCTTTCTAAGATTTTAAGTATTTTTTCTCTTTCGCATTTCATACTCGTATCTTAGGGACTAAAGAATTTCGCTTCCATAGACAAGATATCGCAAGCCTCCAATTTGATCGACACCCCATCCTACACTTCGATGAAAATTTCCATCTCCTCGACAGATCTCGCCAACACGGATCGAATCACTCATCGTAAGAGAGAGACCTCTCGAGTGGATTAAACAAATACTATTCACCCTATCTCAACTTATAAGTAAGTTGGTGATCTATCTAAGTAATCCTTCAAAGTTCATTAGTCTACAAGATAGTCTACCATATCCACAAGGAGTCGCTTCACACTTCTGCATCAAGTACACCTGCATCGTACCGAGAACAAGTAAATTTATAAACAATACCAATCAAATAAATTCAAGAATTCTAAATAAAGCTTTTCCACCTTATGCATCAAATGACTATCATCAATGACCCATTTCCGCTAGGCTCAACTTTCAAATTTGGCTGATCATATCGTTGATCGAATCGGGATCAGAAAATTCACTCGAAATCATAAACAAACCGAAATAAAATGAACCTTAAACCTTCCAAAGATCCATAAATCAAACAAACAATGAAAAGAATAATTTATAAAGAAATACCAGCTCAAAGTTGCACTTCAGTATAATTCCCAAATCCATAAAATTATAGGAAAACTAACAAAATAAAACTATACTGAGTTAAATCTACTAAAATGGAAAAAAAAATGTATAAGAGTCTTCAACCACCTGTAAATCTGAGCTAATCGAAAACTCCGCACATCGCCATAGAAGCGTGTATTTATAGGGCTTTTCCAATGTCATCTCACTTCATTAATTACGCTAGGATTCCTGTAATTCGCCTAATTAGTCTTTGTCGCGACATAAAAAAATATGTCGCGACATACTTAAGTCCTCGCTACGCCCCATCGTAGCTCGCGGTAATCTTCTCGTCGCGACCTATTCTTCAGCTTGCTCTTTTTGATCAGGTCGCGACATACTCTTGATAATGTCGCGGACATAATTTGGTATCTCAACCCGCCTCGTTCCTCGCCGCGGATCTCGGAATGCCTCATGGGTCGCGACACCAAAATTGATGTTTTGCACCTCAAATTTTCTCATGTCCTTGTTCCGGGCTGGAGCTCTTGTAGCGACATAATTTTCTCCTCACAAACAAACAATTGTTTTTCGTACCTCAAACTCCTCGCTATGACAGGATTCCTTTAAGTCCTTAAGTTCTTCTCGTCGCGACAAGACATCTTTGTCGCGACAGATTTTTCTCTTTAGTTCTTTGTGAGTTTGCCGAGCCGCTTCACGCGACATGCACTCATGTGTCAGGACACAACTGGGCTGGCCATTCTCAAGTCTTCTTCAATTTTTGTCACGACCTACTTTTCTTTGTCGCTACATAATTTTATCATTCCTTAACTTTTATTGTAGCGAATAGTAGTGTAAAACTTTTTGTCGCGACACAAGTTTTACCTTCAACTTTGATTATGTTCGCAACAATAATTTCTTTGTTGCCATTCTTCTCGCCTTAACAAAGATCTTGTCGCGATAGGAATTCACACCTCTTCATGTTTCATTTTTCATTTACAGATTTCAAGCCGCTTCTGTCAGGATGAATTTTGACCGTTATGTCATGACACGCTCTTCCTTGAGTTACCGATGTCGAAACTTTGTCGCAAACATAAAAACACTGTCTCACATCAGGTTTCGTAATCCAGCACTCTATCGACGTAATCGCCTTCTCACGCGACGTGCTCATCCTGCTAGCCTCAACTTCATGTTACGATAGAAATTATACTGTCATGACACAGCTTCTCTGCTCTCTGTTTTAATCTTTGTCGCGATAGAGTAAAGGATTGTCGCAACAAAATTTCTCCTTCAACCATTGAGTTATGTCTAAGCTTTATCATGACATTTAGCCGGGCCGGGTCATATTTTCGCCCGCCAATTTTGTGTCAGGGCATATAAATCGCTTTTCCACATTTTTGGGTTATTTTCGCTTGTTTTCTCTCGCTTTCAATTGACTCCCGTAGCAAAAAGTCAGAATATTCTATAATTTGGGCATACAAATAGATCTAAAATTGTTAAAAACATTTAAAAATGGATTAAAATCACGAAGTTTTATACTATTAAAGAACCCCTTACTATGGTACAAGTATGGCAATACTATGATGCCATCACAGCTCTATCTCTCGTTTCACCTAGAGAAAAACAGTTATTAAATATACTTAATTTTAAAAGCGCGGCAACAAAAGATGTTATTCATTCATCAAACATCTTCCTTTCTTTTTTTTCGTCATTTTGAATCTCAAAGATTCTTAATCGAAGAAGCTCGTAAGCTCAAAGAAGATGAGTGTAATATCCAAGTCATCAATGTTGTTGATGCTTCAATACTCGACTCTCTAAGAACTAAGTCATGAATGCTTTGATTGATTCTTTATACAATGTGTATTAGATAAGAAACATCCAAAGAGTTATGGGAATCACTGTAATCAAAACATAAACCGAGGATGTTAGGCCAAGCAGTTTGTCATGGGCCAGCCTCTATTACAAAAATGGTAGATTCCAAGAATCGTGGTGTCAAGTCCAAGAACTCAAGTAATCCTCTATGGAATGATGTTAAGTAAAACTTTTTAAGTTGCAGCTATTATTGAAAAGTTGTCTCCTGGTTGGAAAGATTTCAAGAATCACCTCAAGCATAAGAGAAATTGACAGGAGCATCAAGACTGGCATGGACGTGACATCGGCGAAGACTATAAAGGATCTTAAGAAGAAATGGCACACAATCCCAACGGTGTCATAGCTAACTTTTAGGAACATGCTCAAAGTTCCAAGTTAAAAAAGCCAAATAATAAAGGAAAAGACATTTGTCGGGACCTAAAGGGGAGTCTCAAAGAAGCTGAAGTTTCAAGGAAAATGCTTCAATTGTGGGAAGCAAGGTCACAAATTTGCTGATTGTAGAATGTCGAAGAGAAACAAACCCAAGGAAGTGAATATGGTTAATCACATCACCAAGGATATGTTTAACATGCACTTTCACAACTCGTTTACGCCCTACCCTCGCTTAAAGTGAGCGAGGGGGGACGCTAGATGAGACTGAGACTTTAACCTGATTGACATCAGGAATTCATTTATAATAAATCCATAAGGAAATAAAACTTAAAGACTACCACCATAATGGTGTTTAAATTTTCTCAGACATATTCTCAGTCCCATTTGATTTGCATACATGAACACATTCCATTATTACCAAAAACTTTTACATTTACATTTCAAAACCAAAAATCAAAACCTACATCAGGTGGACTCCTATTGTTGTGTTGGCCTTGTTGTATGCGGAATGCCTCAAATGTCCTTCAAAGAGACATACACCCGATGAAATAATCTGCAAGTGTTTATAGCTTACAAACAGATAACGTGATATGACCACTAAGGGCCCACAATTACCGGATACATATAACATAATGCATATGTCAAAGTTTACGTATAACCGAATTCTATAATGTAGTTTTCATATTCGCACGTATGAATCGATTACTTTATGCTTTCTTATCGCTCATTATTCGTATTCTTATCATATAAAATGCTCGCTTGCATAGAACAATAACAATGAAATGAAAGGACGCAACACAATGGTACCGAAGGTACCGCATGCATCGGCAACAGAGGTGTCGGCTAATAATACGGTTTCGCTCTACGAATGTAAGGGGCATCGTGAACACTAGCGTGAGTGTCAGAAGATCGACAGAGACACGCCCGCCCACGTAATGTGTTAAGTATGTGAGCACTAGCGGTGGAGTGCCGGGCTAATTAAGCAGAGATGTCTCGCTTTAATGCAATGTGAGGTGTCATAAAGACAATGCAGGAGTGTCGCAGCACTGAACGGACGTGCCTATTCATTCACTATCTGGTCTCCGACAGGCATACAATTATACGTGTTTTCGAGCTTTTATTTTATTCTTAATCACATTAGCAAATAAAAGGGCAAAAAACAATTTTGCCCAACGACATGATCACCGAGGCGGCGAGGTACAGAGCATTTTTCATAACTTTTTTATACATGTATTGATCCTTTCATCTCTAATTAATGGAAGAACGTAACAAAACATGGTCATAGGACTCCAGATTGACCTTAAGAGTTTCTGAAAAATTCCAGACACTCAACTCTCGCACGGTGACTTAACATTCTTCGACCAAAACAATTTCCGAAAGTAATCGGTATCACTCAACTTTTAGTATCGGGTACTCAATATCCTTCGACCAAAACAACTTTAAGTACCGAGCATTCAACTTTCAAGATCGTACTCAATTCCGTGATTTCTGCAGGTTTGCCTTTTTTCACACGAAATTTCCAACCAAAACCTAAAACCAACCACAAAACTGAACTAACACCAACAAAAATCACTTTTATACAGAGATAGGGTTCTTCTAACCCAAACATAGACAAAGAGAGAGTGAGGAGGGTTTCCTAACCAACAAATCCATACACAAACTTAAACAAGTATCCATACATATAGGTTCCATACAAGTATTCCATACGTTGATTTCTTGAACTTCTCTTCTTCTTTCTTCTTACTTAAACAAGGCTAGATCAAAGAAATGAGAGGAATCAAACCACTTCGCTCATCTCCTTCACTATAACTCTAGCTCTTTCTCCCCCAAAGATGAGAAAATATCTCCTCAATCCATAGACCAATTTCGGGTCTTATCCACACCTGCCTAAGGCCATGCTCGCTTATCACACACTAGTTTAATTTCTCCTTTTTCTTATTAGTCCTTTTACTCCCATTGATTTGCAAATGAACTTATCTAAATTCCTACAATAACATATAATCGTTTTGTGTTATGACCTTTGGGTCCTCATTTTACAAATCACCAATTTAACCTTGACTCTTGTATTAATTCCAGCATTATCCTTTTTTTTTTTCACTCCTATCACTTAAATTCCGAAAAATACAAATTTTACTATTCTTATACTACAAAACTGTAATAAAACTACTAGGGTCTAATTCGGGGTGTTACAACAACAGTAATCTCTGAGGTGAACTCGTGTGGTCCGACCCTGCTGAATAGTGGATCGATACTGCGCTACCTACCATGTGTGCTTTGATGCTAAGATGTTCTCCATATTTGAATCAATTGAGAGTGGGAAAAAGCTGTTCATAGGGAACTCTGCCACTTCCGAGATCAAGGCCAAGGAAAAGTGGTCTTAAAGATGACGTTCGGGTAGGAATTGACTATGACCAATGTTTTATATGTACCTAAAATCTGTAAGAACATGGTGTTTGGTTCATTGTTGAACAACCATGGATTTCAGATGATATTTGAGTCAGATAAATTTGTCTTGTCCAAGAGTGGAATATATGTCAGAAAAAGGTATATGAGCGATGGTATGTGGAAGCTCAATGTAATGGCTATCATTAAGTAAGATATGAATAAAGTTAGTACGTCTAGTATCATGCTTGAGTATGCTAATCTATGATACGGTAGATTAGAACATGTTAATTATGATATATTAAGTAAATTAATTAACTTAAATCATATAGCTACATTCCAAATTGATCAAAAGCATAAGTGTGAAACTTCTAGGTTTCGAGACAAACTCGACCAGTTATTCTTTTCAAAGTGTTAAAAGACACACTGAACCTCTTAACTTAATCCATAAGGACATATGTGACTTGAAATTTGTACAAACAAGAGGTGGTAATAAATATTTTATTATCTATTGGATGATAAAGACCAAGACTAAGATGCATTTCTTACTCAAAAGCAAGGGATGATGCGATAGAGAAGTTTTGTCTATAAAAAATGAAGTTGAGAATCACCAACAAGAAATTTAAAGTGCTACACGTGGATAGTGGTGAGTATGAATTGGTCATTGGTTGATGCTCAGGCTCAACATGAGATTATATATGAAATCATCACCTTATTCACCTCAATCCAATGGAATGACTGAACGAAAGAATCGCACTCTAAAGGAAATAATGAATGCAATGTTGATAAGCCTCGTCTACCACAAAACTCAGTGTGGGGCTCATGTTGTCTCCACACTACTCAATAAGGTATCTAAAAGAAAGTATAAGACTATATGAGTTATGGAAAGGACAACAATCATCCAATAAATACTCATGAAAGCGTGGGATGTCCGCCAAAGTGGCGCCTCTCCACCTAAAAATGTGAAAATATAGCCTAAAACTATTGATCGTGATTTTTACTTGGTTGTGCACATAACAATACTACTTATCGATTTCAATCTCATGAGTCAAATATCCCAAGTATTACCAAGAACATGATAATGGAATCGAGGAATGCATCATTATTTGAAGATGTATTTCCATGTAGATCTAAAGAAAAGAGTCAAGCTCATCGAAACGAGCGCCAGACTTTTAATGGAAATAGTAATGATCAAAATAAAATGGTGAGGTAGAAACCTAGACGTAGTGTTATAAGGAAAAAAAATTTGGTCCAAATTTTTTGACCTATGTGCTTGAAGGGGAATCTCAAACGTTCAAAGAGGTAGTGACCTTTACAGAGGGTCTCATCACTCATGTGAAAAGATCCCATTAATAGTGAAATGGATTTATACGCATAACCATGGGTCTTCTAAGAACTAGTGGATCTTCCACCAAGTTGTAAGTCTTTAAGTTCAAAGTGGGTTTTTAAAAGGAAAAGGAAAGTATATGGATTAATTGACAAGTACGAAGCAAGACTTGTGATCAAAGTTACAAACAAATTGAAGGCCTTGATTATTTTGACAAATATTCTCTTGTGACGGAATAAATTTCATAAGGATAATGCTTGCAATTGTTGCACTGAGACATCTTGAAGTATATCAAATGGATGTAAAAACAACCTTTCTAAATGGAGATTTAGATGAAGAAATCTACATGGAACAACTTAAGGAGGGGGGTGTGGTGTGGTGTGACTCTAAGATAAGAAAGAAATCTATGTAAATTAGTGAAATTATTGTATTGGTTAAAACAAGCACCAAAACAATGACATGAGAAATTTGACAATGTCATGATGTCACATGACTTAAAAAATGGATATGTCATTGTGTAAGACCCGAGAAAAATTCCAATTTTTGGAAAAAGAGTAAAATGGTCATTTCGGTAAAAAAATCAAAAAATTTTTAGATCTCGGATGGTGAAATGGATTTCACCGTTGGAATCGTCTCGCGAAATCTAAATTTACCACGTCGACTTCGCGAATTCCGAGACAAATGCGAATTTGCATGTTTTTCGAGGCATCTGCATCTAAGTCAGAAACGATATGTGATGTGATAAAAGTCACTTATAACATATACTACGTGACATATGTCGTACGAAAGGAGACGACGAAACGGACACGAGATGAATATGCTGCTGTCAAAATCCAAGAAAAGCGGACACAGAATTTCCGGGAGCAATAAATGAGGAAAAGACAAAACATGAATAATGGGTCTTCTTCCTTCAAAAGACAAAAAAAAACTGGGCAAAATAAGTTGGGACTCCGCCATAGTGGGTTGGATTTTGTGATTTTTTAGAGAGAGAAACACCTTCTCTCTAGGATTCCTAAGAAATCGGATCGTCGATTCGCCTGAGCAAGAAGCAAAGTTGCTCTTACGACGAGGGCTACACGTTAGACACCAATTTGGTTTGAGTTCCAACAACCCAAGAGTGTGGATCTTTCCTACGCAGTTAATCTTGTCTAAGAGCCATGTAACGGGTTAGAACGCTCGGTGCTTGTTTTTTAAATCCATAAATCTCTGGCCTCAAAAGCTTTGAACCTGAAATGGAGAAAATTCCTTATTTAGGTGACCGTGAACAAGAACTCCAAGGGCTTCACCGCTCACATGAATGGTAATAAGGAATATTTTTCGCACTTCGTGATGTTGGAGTGATTCAAAATGAATCAAGCCAGGTTTAAGCACTAGCCCATGTGAGCTAATTCTCGTGTTACTGGCGTGAATTTAATAACATGATTTGCCTGGATTACTATGTTAATATATATGCATGTGAATATAATAGCATAAAATGTTTGGGATCGACATTTATCTCATACGCGACCACCTGTAATATTGCGCGAAATAGCACGACATGAAATGAAAGAAAAATGAAAATGTTTGTCAAAAGAATTTCAATGGATGATTTTCCGGAGAATTGTGTTGGGAGATGGTCCAACAATTACACGTCGGAGGAGCCCATGAATTGCTTAGGAAGGTTCTCCAACACATTCGCCTCGGAGGGTAGTCCAATACTTTTACCGAAATTTGGTAGTATGTTTTTGAGAACAAAAAGTTTTTGTTTTGAAAACTGGATATTTTTACTCGTGATTCTAGCTTTGTGCATATGTGAGCTCTGTGAGGACTCCTGACATGGATCGGGTCATGTAGACATTCGAGTAGGTTCAAGTGAAATCGCTGAATGCTGATTGCTTGGCCATGCACGCCAAGACTTAAAGTGAAAGAACCTGTGTAGGAATTATCTCACTGGCTACCACCTTGTCGAGGGATCACTATTTCGTGTACAGGAGGCACGAGGACGACGCCGCTGTGAGGTCGCTTAAAGAAAGCCAAGTTACGGCTGGGGTATTGATTTTGTATACATGTATTAGAATGTTGTAATTTTAATATATGTTGTATGAGAGTAATTTATTAACTCTCGAACTACGTAGTTATAGCGATTTGATATTTTTTTTTGTGAGTATTTGGCTGCAGGGCCCAAGTGGCCATTATTATACTCGCATGTGGACCCTGTGTGGTCATTGTAAACTTGTTTGGGACAGGTTTGTACCTGGGTAATGAGCTCCCCGCATAAAGGAGACTTTGGCCCAATTTTCATGGTGGTGTCCAAGAACCTGACATCCACGAATATTCCCCCACAGAAGCCGACTAAGAAACAATCTGACACCCTGGGCTAAAGGCCATACCAGACAAAGCTTAGGTATACGAATACCTGTGGCTCGAGGGACTCGCTTAGCCATGGTCATAAGGGGTGGGTGAAACATCATCACTTCTTGGGCGCGGGCTCAATGTGGGTTAGGTATGTGGATTACCTGGCAATCACGATGATTGCAGACACTACATGCATCAGGTTTTATGTGATCAGGTGATTGCTAGATCGATGTGTGAATGGTGTGCATAACATGAATTGCTATGTATCAGGTGAATCAGGTGCTTGTGCAACAAGACATAGGAAAAAATAAAATGTTGAACACTGTGTGGTTAGTAGAGATAAGTGTTTGAGAAATTTGGACAAAATGGTCTGTAATTAATGAGTAATATATATATATATATATATATATATATATATATATATATATATATATATATATATATATATATATATATATATATATATGTGTTTTCTAGTAGTAGTAATGAAAAAATAAATATAAGGTGAAGAAAATTCTCAAGGCTTTACAAAGGTAAAATCAAGAGAGTAATGAATAAAAATAAATTTTAATAAATTTATTTGATTTAACGGAACAGAAAAAATAATAACATATTTTTTGTGTAGTTTGTTTTCCAATAGCATTAAGGAATGAGAGAAAAAAAAAAGTGTAGAAACAAAACTGGATTTCAGGCCTACCGCCTCTTTTCCGACGGTCACTCGACAATTTTTGTGGCCGTGGACACTGTGGTAACATGGCAGTCAGCCTCGCGCAAGGGGCTGGGCCACAACACGGCCAGCCATGCCCACGATACGGCCGGGGAGGGCCTGCAATATGACCGAGACATGGGTCGCGGGAGCAGCCTGGCCGACCGCGCTGGCAAGGGCGTGCAGGTTACGGCAGGCTGCTGGCCGTGGCCCGCTAGCAGAGGGTCTGATACAAAAACTCAGATTACGGCTGGAGGGGGCAACCTTTGGTCGGGAGACAGCGCTAAGAAGGCCAAGGATACAAGAAATGACAGCCGTGGATATAAGCAAAGAATGGCGCGACACCTGGGCCGAGGGCGTGCGATATGGCGCCGCGAGCGCGCCGAGGCGCAGGCAGCTCACGACACCGCCCAGCCAGCCTAATGACACCACGGAAGGTCACGACACGGCTAGGAGGTCGCGACACGGCGCCTTGGTGCGCCCACGACACGCGCCCGGGCCACGCAGCCTTGCGCGCACTCGGGCCAGTCAAGTGCACTGTGCACTCAACTCAGTTTTGGAATTAATGTATTGTTTTTGAGTCACTGTTTGAACCACTGTTCATGAACACTGTTCACAAGATTTTTCAAAAAAAATAAAATAAAAAATAAAATAAAAATAAAATAAAATCAACCGAAAATCTTTTAAAATGAAATTTTCTAAAATAAAAAATTCTTTGTTGATTTTGATTTGATATATTGAATTATCGTCTCAGATTTCCTATGAATGCAACGACATTGCATGAAATATTTTTCGTATATGAATACGGTCTCTGGTTATGTTTATGCTCTGTAGATCGGTAGATTAGAAATTAACTTGCCATTCGACATGTGTAAGATGTAATAGTCGAGGGCGAGAACGTGAGGTCATCCACGAGGCAATCGGGCCCAGCACCACCTGGGTGATTCGACCGCCCACTGCCTGACGCCAGCTCACGAGGTCAGGGGATCGCTACCGCCGTCTGCATTAAAGCAAATGCAATAGGTAACTGTGGAGGTCCGGTAACCCTGTGAGGTTTAGTGGCACATCATCCTCCGACATTCACAAAGGGGAGGAGATCCGATGGCGCCACTATCGGTTGTCAGACAGAAGGTGTTAGAGGCTGAGATTACCGATACGCATCAGGGATTAGGACTAGCCGCTGTCTAAAGCCTAGAGGGCGAGGCCCAAGATGGTGGAATTGGGCAAAGACCCTGTGAGACCCAGAGGCAAATGACACGGGCGTAGTTCCAGGAGTCAAGCTCATGGGTAAGTATTTCCTGATACTACGAAACATGCTTAAGCCGCCAGAGTCTGACAAGTAGGGACGAAGGACCGTGATGGAGTATGTGGCCAGATTCACTGAGCCAACCCGCTTTGGTCGATGATTCAGGGCTGCATACAAAGGTTCCTGAGGATTCGAGGACCAATAAGCTTGTCCATTCGGGGCAAGATCGTAAGACTCGCCTACAGATGACTCCATGGTCAGACTACCACCATAAGAGAGACGAGGATGCTCGAGCACTCCTGATGCCGGTGTCGGGTAAATAAGAGTGGCGGATCCACCTTCTTCTGTTCTGGAAGAGGCAAAGACTTCTCGCTTCACACGAGTTTCGTGACCAAAATGTGGATTGGGGCATTTTAGTTAGCCAGTGCGCATGATACGGCTATTTCCGCCGACAACCCGTACGCAGCGAGACTCGATCGCCCCTGCAGGCCGTAGATCCCAGATTGGGGACGCAATCCCGCTAGTCAGAACAGAGAGTATACGGGGCTCATTCCTCCACACCCTAAGACGGGTCGAGAACTAGTTTCAGCTTTCGGTGCTATATTAAGCACCTTCGACAAAGACATGTGTGCCAGAGGGCCAGAGTGCGGGTCGAGGTCGCACAAGACTCACAGCCTGGACTCTAGTCAAGTAGGCGACGTATATGTTATCTGCCGATAATGCATATGAGACGAGATCGCCTCTGGGGAGGCGCAGGTCTCATGGTACTACAGTCGAGCACAATGTAATGCTCTGACATGTAGGTATGTTTCTACTCAGACTTGTCGATCAGAGTAGCTTTAATCGATGCATCATACTCATTCATCAGTTGCATCTTATGTGATAGATCTGGGGCATGTGAGGTCGAGCCCAGAGAAACCAGATGTGGATGTTCTTCCCTAGGGTGTAAGGTGAGTCAATTCTGATAGATCGATTGCGAAGCTGGGGGAGATCCTAAGATTCTCGCTCTCATGGTGGACCCCGGATCGGGGTGTCAATATGGCATCATTATGCTCATGTGCACAGTGAACATTGCGCGTAGTCAGCGCGGTGCATGGTATGGTCATTCCTACCACTCGTGGAGCGTGGCTGGTTTGTCTTGGGACTACATCCAATGAAGACTCCATGGGGCCAATCGTGAAACAAGAGGTAATTAGCAAGGCTGGGCAGCAAGAAGGGGGCCGTTAATCCTAAGGTGAGAAGCCTGGAGTTAGGGTGAAGGAGACCCGCGGTAGTATTTGAAAGGTCCTGTGTGGGTGTAAGAGACCCGGGGAGAGGTCCCAAATTTCTGTGTGGTTGTAAAAGACCCGGGGAGCTATCCCAAATTTCTGTGTGGGTGTAAAAGACCCGGGGAGAGATCCCAAATTTCTGTGTGGGTGTAAGAGATCCGGGGAGAGATCCCAAGAGACCCGGGGAGCTATCCCAAATTTCTGTGTAGGTGTAAGAGACCCGGGGAGAGATCCAAAATTTCGTGGGTGTGCAGACCCGTGAGATATCCCAAATTTCTGTGTGGGTGTAAGAGACCCGGAGAGCAATCCTAAATTTCTCTGTGGGTGTAAGAGACCCGGGGAGATCCAAATTTCAGGTGTAAGAGACCCAGGAGATATCCCAACCAGGCGGCAAGAGACGTGAGCTTATCCCAAATTTCTCGTGGTGTAAGAGACCCGTGGAGATATCCAAATTTCTGTGTGGGTGTAAGAGACTTGTGGAGATATTCGAAATTTCTATGGGTGTAAGAGACCCGTGGAGATATCCAAAATTTCAGGCGAATGTAAGAGGCTCGCAAAGTAGCCAAATTCGTGTAAGGCTAAAGAGATGAAAACACACAATAAGTTATCACGAAGACTTAGAATTGGAGTGATAGAGCTCTGAGTGACTCTGATGAAAACACACTCTGGCCAAGTTATCACGCAGGACTTAGAGCTGAGCGACAGAGCCTGGAGTGACCGAGATTCGATACCCCTTTGGAAGTTGCATCGGGTGCTGGGTGAGTCGCAAGGACTCCCAGATACCTGGATGTCATTCACGATAATGGACTAGGTCACTGCTATTAAGACCAAAAGAACATACAAATTTATGACACTATTACCAAAGGACTGTCTAACCCTAACTACGCCAAAAAACTTGTTAAGACCAAAGAACATATACAAATTTATGACACTATTAATAAAGGACTACTGTCTAACCCTCGAAACTACGCCAAACTGGCTGAGATCAATTCAAATCTCATGGCGATGAAAATACGCTGGAGGGGAGTGAATGTGGTAAATACTCAAAACCGATTTGAAACAAAAGTAAAGTATACTCAAAATCTGAAATGAAAAGTATTACTAACACTCAACCCTTTCCGCAAGTGCACTGGCCAGCAGAATAAAGCTGACTCTGGGAGTCCTGGACATCGCACTCCACGAGGATTGAGGTTCTCTCTAATCGAATTTGATCACCCCGATTACAAGGGCTCTTTCACTATTTAGCTTAATTAAGTAGGATGTCAAATAAAATCAATTTAATTGAAACAAAAACTGATTTAAACTAATCCTAAAATCTACCAAATAAACAACTACTTAATTCTAAAGGTACAAGAGAGTCACTAGGATGGAGATAATTATTTACAAAACAATTTACTGAAAGCGTTAACAATTGTGCTGAATGCTAGATTTGTCCAAGAGCAATGTAGTATAGCTTGGATTTCCACATACACCATACATTTTCACTAGTTGGGAGATCCGATATTCCTTTTCGTGACAAATGGGTCTAAATAGCTACTTGTAAAATTTGGCACTCTTTTAAGATTTGATTGTTTTTCTTTTCAATACTTCACAACCATTTCAGATCAAGAATTCTCGCTTCATAGACGGATAATGCAAGCCTTCTCCAATGCACTGCATCTCTGCCCTTCAAATCTAATAAAATTTTCTATCTCTCATCGTATTCGCTAACACTCCGGATCAAGATCCTTCATCGACTCAAGGAGAAACCTCGACAACTAAATTGATACATCATCTAATTAATCCTCACACCACGAGTAAATTAAAGGATCTATCAAAGTACTGTAGTTTATTAGTTCCAAGATATTAGTCTAGCATACCCCTAAGTTACCGCTCTTTACTCCTCGTGAATCCCATCTCTCGTGTCGCTCGTGAGGGCCTCTCGAAATCGTGAGCAAAGATACAAATTTTTCAGGGGTATAAGCTACTAATATTCCGAACAATTCAATATATGAACTATGTACTAATGATATAAATTCAGTTTTCAAACCTACAAAATAACCGAAAAACCGGCAACCGAATGTTCAACAATTAATCCCCAACCCTGTAGGGTGTTTAATGTTCCCATTACCGGATTTCAATCATCACTAATCAAACAAAAAGTAAGAAAATGAAGAAAGAAATCAAGAGAAAGAAGAGGAAAACCCAGATTTGAGCTTAAATCTTCACCTCAACAGTAAATAAATTGAATATCTGAGTACAACACCAAAATCTCTTCAATAGAAATAAAAATCTACTCGAAAACTATTCTATGATCTATTAAAAATAAAATCTGGCAAAGAAAAACTAAGAAAATGAGCAATTTAGGAGAGAAAAACCCATGAGAGAGAGAAAATCCGATTTTTAGCTCAACTTTGTCTGAACCTTAGCTGAAATCCGAATCTCTATTATACAAAGACCGAAATCCTTCAATAGAAACAAAAACTGCTCAAACCGCTCCTCAAATCTAAAACAAATAAAAATCTACGTAAAACTGAAAATGGGCGTCTAGAGAGAGAAACCCCAAGAGAGAGGCTCTTCAATCTTCCCGCTTGCCTCTTTACCTAAAAACGAGTATAAATATGGTCCTGTAGAAATTGGCTTGAAATTAGGTCAAAACTCAATTCTTTCTACTTTTCGTTTCTCGCAAGATTTCTGCCGACACGTGCTCGTCGCGACACCACTCGCCACGCGACATCGGTCACTCGACATACTGCCGCGACACGGCCACGACATACTCTCCCGGTCGCGACATACTCTCCTCGGCCGCGACAAATTTTCCGACAAGAATCGGTTTTTCTCTAACTTGCTCCGGGCCATAACTTTCGCTTCAATCCCCTGATTTGGGCGTGTGAGTACTCGTTGGAAAGCTCTTTGAATGTAGAATGCAGCCATGAGGGAATTTGAACCATTTGATGTTCCAGATGGTACAGAAAAATTAATCTTTCCAGTAGCGCGCTGTGAGACTCTCCGTTGACTCTTCTTTTGGAAATAAATTGCTCATTTCTTGCCAAATCATTTGCTTTTCATCAATAATCCTACAAAACCAAGTTTACAGGAAATTTTATGAGTTTTACATGAATATGGATATAAATGTACAAAATAGCATGTGAAATGAACTCAAAACATAGATGAGTTTTGCACTCATCAAACACCCCCAAACTTGAAGTTTTGCTTGTCCTCAAGCAAAGAAAGAAGTTGTCTGGTCCCCAAGCAATGAAGAGAAGAGTTCATTTCACTTTTTATTTAACCAAAACTCTGAGTAATTGCTTTGCAAGGGGTATGTGGGATATGTCTCAAGAATTGACCCTTACAAGGAATATAGAGAATATGATCAAGATAATTTATTCATTTTAATAGTGAATTAATCTCATAATAGACAAATTTAGATCATGGTTCTCACTAGTGTGTGTGTGTGTGGTCTTCCCTTATCCAAACAATTGCAAGCTAGATGAGTTTATGAGAATTGAGATAAGTATGTGGATCTCCTAAGATAATTTATTTAGGTTCCATAGGCTTGTTGTTCTTATCACTTCACTAATGTAGTAATAACACAATTCTCAAGATCAAGTAGGTCTTTATAAGCTTGTAATGTAAGGCTTGGGAAAGGGGTAGTTGAGTAGTCATTTTAGGCTAAAACTTACCCAAACATACATATTTTTCTGCATTAACAAATTCTCCTACTCCATCCCGATTCTTACCATCAAGATGTTGACACTCAAACACCCCAAAATCTGCTTAGTGCATCCTTCCATACTCCTCATATCACTCTTTCCCCGCACAAATTCTGCATTCTTTCAACAAACACCAAAAAGCCTTTTTTTCTTTAAGACAAGGTTATTAGAGTAGTGCAATGTCAAACCCCTTAAGCTTTCTAACACCAACCCTTAGCGAGCTTTAAATGAATAGCCCCAAACCACCGTCTTTTTGTGGTACAGGTCGAGACACCCCTTAGATTTACTTATGCTCTAGTGGAATGGGCAGCTACGAGGCTGCACTCACTCTTCCGACTTTTATTGTATTTTTGCTTCTTTTACACTCTGATACATTTTTCTGTTTTTTTTTTTTTTTTTTTTTCGACAACTTCCTTTGATTTTCAACTTAACTCATTTCAACCACTGGAGTTATTTTCCTATGGAAAAATAACTCCCCAAACTTGCTCCTCCCCACATTTCTCAATTATGTTCAAATCCTCATGTTATGGGTGAGTTTGGTTCTTTATTGAGGGATAGTGATGTATAGGAAGGTTATTGGCTTCAAACTTGGTTTTTTTTTAAACAAAATTTTGGCTCTTTAAGGCTCAAAGACTGGGTACTAGGAATATGCATATGCATATTATCAGGTCACTGGAAGACACAATCTTTCCAAGGATGGCCTATATCATTTCTCAATTGTCGTGTTGCCTAGGATTTAACCTCAAGCGATAATAGAACAAGTTCTAGAACCTATGGAGATCAAAATTAGATGGATTCTCATATAAACCTTCTAACCCAAGCAAAATCGGCTTAAGGGTACTTAGTGACCACGTGCATGATTTTTGAGAAACCAATGACTAAATAGCCTATTAAAGAGATAACTCTTTAAGCATTAAGTCCTATTATCTCTAATATTGTCCATATGCCAAGGGTTCATTTATGGTCCTTATTGACATCACAACAACTCAAGCAAAACTCAATTAACTCAATAAACTCTAACTAAAAAAATATACCAAACTAAGATGTTGTGAAGCATCAAACAAAGTCATTATCCATAAAAGCACCAGAAAATTTCATGCTCAAAGTTGTTATTTTCAACATGTGGGTGTGACATGATAAATTAACAAAAATAAACAATTCTAAACTTTGAGATGAACATTGTCCTAAATGTCTGGGCTGAATGAGCAAAAGGAAGCAATAAAGTAAAAGCAGTAATAAAGAGAGTCGGGAAAAGTGAACTCCCTTTCGTAGTCTCGGGCCACTTTTGAACAGGGAAACTTGATGATTTTTCAGACATTGACATTGCGCATTTCATCCCTGATATACTCTTTGCTTCTTTGGAGCCATGAAAGTGGCTTTGGCATTTTCTCAAACACTTGGTGTGCAATTCAACTTCCTTCATCTCAAATGAGTGAGTTTTGATTCTCAAAACCTCCTTCAATACACATGCAAATCACTCCACAATCAACAATGATCCACAAAGAACCCAAAAAACAAACGATCTGAAGCACAAAAAATTTTCTTCCATTGTAACTCCTCTTTTGATGCTTGGAATGATGGATGGAAAATCGTCCAACAAAGGTTAGGGTTGTGGCTCAGACGGGGTTTTGAAGCTCAAGATGATGGAGATGGATGGGAGAATGTGATTTAGACTTTGAGGGATGGGAAATGAATTTGAAAAGTGGCCGGGAAGTTGCAAGGGTTGAGGAAAGAGGCGGCAAGATAGAGTATAAAGTAGGAAGAAGAAAAGTGGGTTTTAAAGTATTAAAAGCCTCGTTGCGGATCGTGGTGTTGGTCACGTCGAAATTTCAAGCCAAGACCCTCGTTTTTTATCCAACTTGTTATACTCATATCTCCTTCATTTTAGCTCTAATTGGAAGTGTAAGGACTCAAGATCTTCAATGTAGAATTTGCTTATGGGCTGAGGTGAACCATTTGAGCCTCAATAAATACAGAAAAAATCAGAATGTTCAATGCTGTCCAGATGATTTCGACTTAGGTTCTCCTCGTTTGTCTCTTGCTCATATCAATTTCTATCCTTCAAAAGTCCTTCATGCTTATATATTCTCTCAAAATTCCTCCAATAGCAACCCTTAATGCTTTCTATATTCATGCTTAAACTCATCCTTCTTTGTCATCAATTCTCCCAAGCATGATCATGAACCTTCCAACTTTATATTTCAATTCACTCGTTCTTTTCATCTCAAAACCCGAAATTGATGAACATCTCCACTCCATTTTTTTTTTCACACTTCTGCTAATTATAATTACATCAACCGCTTCCAACTTCTTGCCTTCGCTCTTGCAAACTAGTCAGCGACAACATGTCGAGCTTCAAACTTATCTTATTCTCAAAACACTAACAACAAAGAAACACCGGGCCGGAATTTTCATCCCAAAGCAAAGAAAAACAGCTAGAACAAATAAAATAACTAAAAAAAATAGAAAAGAAAAGAGAATTGATAGAATCCTTATTACCTAGCTTAGGTTGCTCCCAAGAAGGCCAGTCTTTAGAGTCCACAGAATCACTGGAAAAGTACTAAGGCTTCCATTCGACCAATCATTCATCTCGAGCACTTCCTTTCATAACCATCCGTACCAAGGATGTTTTCTTCGTGACTTCAAGAGGGAAAGAAACTCAAAATCCCCCTTTAATTACGGCTGGTGGTTCACCACAATTTCTTCAAACAAATTCCCTCTATGTGAAGTGTATGTAAACACATTTATGCTTAAGGGGGACTGCCTAAACTCGTTCCTTTGACAAGCAAGCCGGCAGAATTTTCGCACATGGCTCTTCGTCCATCAAAGGTAATGGCTGCGAAGATTGAACTTCGCTTTCTCCTCACCTACAAGGCGCGAGCTCCCCTTGTTGATGTCAATCCATGCTTGGCTCGAGGGAAAGAAGTGGTCTTTAGTATATGAGAATTTCCTAGATCCCCTTCCACGTCCCAAGTCACAAAATCCATGGGGAAGGTAAATGCGCTAATCTTCACCAAAATGTTCAATAGCCATTACTGACTTTACTTCAAATTTCGCTTGTCCACAATGACTCTTCATCATCTAAGTTGTTTAGGAGTGCTGCTCTCACTTCCACCTCATTTTCACCTTCTTCCACAGACATTTCGTGATGGGAAATTTCGTGACACCGCGAAAGGAGTATCAATGCATTCATCAGATTTGGCAAAGTGTTACCAGAGAGAGGTCCCAGAATTTTTTCCTTGAATGCTCGGACCAATGTCCTATTTGAGCTTCTACATTTTTCAAACTAGCACTAGTGTTGACCTTCGAAGGCATCTAAATCTGGAAATTTCGTCATGAAGATTAATCATCTTCTTGTTCTTCCATGTCGAAAATCGCTTCCCAATGTGAGACAACTCTTCTTCCCTTCAAATGTGGGATTTGAACTCCTTTGATAAGGCAATACTCCTTGTTCCATGAATGAGTCATTGTGAATTCTTTGGTGCAATTTATGAAGAAGTAGTTCAAGCTTGGCTTCTATGGAGGCAAATCTTTCTTCTATTGAATGTTCCTCCATAAGTACCAACAAATAAGAAGAAAAACAAAAGAAAATAAAGTAGAAAGAAAAAAAAAATTAACTAAGAAACAATTCACAACCAAAAAGATAAAATAGGGAAATAAAATTGCCTAAATTAGCAAATCACCTGTTCTTCAAATGTCAACTTCCAATGAGAGAAAGTGAACCGCGCCAATCCCCGGCAACGGCGCCAAAAAACTTGTTAAGACCAAAGAACATTTACAAATTTATGACACTATTACCAAAGGACTATTGTCTAATCCACAAGAATCCACAGCCAAAACTTGTTAAGACTAAAGAAACATATACAAATTTATGACACTATTACCAAAAAGCGACTATCATTTCCAACTCGAAACTACGCCAAAAACTTGTCGAGATTGATCAAATCGATATATGTGAAAATACGGCCAAGGGAGTGGAATGTGTACCACTCAAAAAACTGATTTGAAACAAAAGTAAGTATACTCAAAAATTGAAATGAAAAGTATTACCAACACTAACCCTTCCGCAAGTCGGGATTTCCGTCATACAAGTAATAAAGTGGACTCTGGGGAGTCCGATTATCAATCTAATGCAGGATTCGAGGTTCTCTCTAATTGGAATTTGATCACCCTCCGACATAAGGGCTCTTCACTATTTAGGCGACTCAAGTAGGATGTCAAATAAAATCAATTTAATTGAAACAAAACTGATTTTAAAACCAATCCTAAAAATCTACCAAATAAACAACTACTTAATTCTAAAAGGTATGAAGAGAGTCACTAGTGGATGATAATTATTTACAAAACAATTTGCATTTCCTTTAAAGCGCAAATGTAGTCTGTAAGTTGAATGCTAGATTTGTCCAAGAGCAATGTAGTATAGCTCGATTTCTCCATATACCATACATTTCACTATTAGTTAGAGATCCATATTCCTTTCAGACAAAATGGGTCTAAATAATAGCTACTTGTAAAATTTGGCACTTTAAGATTGATTGCTTTTCTTTCAATACTTCACAACCATTTCTTTAGGACCGAAGAATTTCGCCCCATGCATGTGATAATGAAAGCCTTCTCCAATGTAACTGTATCTCGTCCCAAATCTAATAAAATTTTCTATCTCCCGATCGTATCTGCTAACACTCCGATCAAGATCCTTCATCGTACTAAGGAGAAACCTCTCTCGATCAACTAAATTGATACATCATCTAATTAATCCTCACACCATGAGTAAATTAGTGATCTATCAAAGTAATTTTTCGTGAGTTTATTAGTTCCAAGATATTAGTCTAGCATACCCTAAGTTACCGCTCTTACTCGAATCTCCATCTCTCGTGTCACCTGTAGGGCCTCCCGAAATCGGGAGCAAAGATACAAATTTTTCAGGGGTATAAGCACTAATATTCCGAACAATTCAATATATGAACTATACTATTAATGATATAAATTCAGTTTTCAAACCCACAAAATAATCAAAAATCGTAATCAATGTCTAACAATTAATCCCCAACCCTGTGAGGGTGTTTAATGTTCCACATCGATTTCCAATCATCACCTAATCAACAAAAGTAAGAAAATGAAGAAAGAAATCAAGAGAAAGCAAAGAGAAAAACCCGCATTTGAGCTTAAATCTTCACCTCAACAAGAAATAAATTGAATATCCAGCACATCACCAAAATCTCTTCAATAGAAATAAAATCTCCTCGAAAAACTACTTTCAGATCTATTAAAATAAAATCACAAAGAAAAAAACTAAGAAAAACGAGCAAACTTGTAGGAGAGAAACCATGAGAGAGAAAATCCGATTTTTAGCTTCAACTCGTCTAACCTTAGTGAAATCTCGACCCTATTATACAAGACCGAATCCCTTCAATAGAAACAAAAATCAGCTTCTAAACTCGCTCTCAAATCTAAAACAAATAAAATCTACAGAAAAACCGGAAAATGGGCAGTCTAGAGAGAAACCCCAAGAGAGAGGCTCTCCACCTTTCCCGCTGGCCTCTTTTACCTAAAAACGAGTGTATGGGCCATGGTCCTAGGTGAAATGGGCTTGAAATTAGTCAAAACTCAATTTTCTACTTTTTTCAAGTTTCTCTGCAGCATTTCGTCAGCGCATTAATGTGCTTTCTATCGCGATACCATTTCCCGTCAGCGACATCGGTCACGTACATACCGTCGCGAACATCGGTCACGACGCATTCTCCCGGTCGTGACATACTTCCTCGTCGCGGCAAATTTTCCCGGACAAAGAACGTTTTTCTTTCTAACTTGCTCGTGGCCATAACTTCTTCGCTTTAACTCCTGACGGGGCGTGTGAGTACCGTTGGAGCTCTTTGAATGTAGAATGCAGCCATGAGGGAATTTGAACCATCTGGCGCCCCGCATGGTACAGAAAAATTAATCTTTCCAGTAGCGCTGTGAGACTCCTCCGGTTGACTCTTTGGAAATAAATTGCTCATTTCTTGCCAAATCATTTGCTTTTCTCATCAATAATCCTACAAAACCAAGTTTACGTGAAATTTTATGAGTTTTACATGAATATGGATATAAATGCACAAAATGCATGAAATGAATCAAAACATATGAGTTGCACTCATCAATCCAGCCCATCGGACAGCCGCCATTAAAAATTGGAAGGTCGTGAGTTTACACACCGCGTAGGTCAGGGTAGGTTACATGTCAGGTGGATTATAAGGCTGTGTGTTGGGAGGACATGTCGCGAAAGCATGCGGGCCCGATCAGGGTAGCTAGGAAGAGCACTGGGCCTCTTAGTGGAATTTTCCCACAACAACGCTTATCGTGCAGAGTATACGATGGCACCATATGAGGTATCAGGACGGAGGCCACGCAGATCACCGATATGTTTGGACCGAGGTAGAGAGCTCCATCACTAGTCTCTGACTATCTAGAGACACCTCCAAGAAGGTGATCTTCTCAATGACTGCAGCTTCCAAGCAGGAGAGTTAGGGTCGATGTACGATGCCGACCCTTAGAGTTCGAGGTCGAGATCACGCCTTCTCGAAGGTGATGCCTAAGAGAGGAGCGGTCGCCCTAAGCGAGGTTATCGCGAGGTTTAGTCCTTCGAGATACTCTAAAGGGTAGGCACAAGAGCTGCACTGATACGACGCCAAAGATGCCTGGGTGTCCACGAGGTATTTCACGCTCCATGCTCCGGGAGGTACACCCAGACCTGCTACGAGTGGATTGGGGAGAGAGACGGGAGGTGAAGACCGAGCCGGACCTTCGAGGGATGGGACTGGGGCCACAGACATGATAAATTTCGATCAGTTTTCCGAGGTAAGACCGTGAGGCTAGTGAGGGTGTTATGGCAACACTGTGCAGTGGAGGAGTCAACATGAGAGCGAGGACACGACGCGCCACCTATCTCTTCGCTAGTGGATGAAGGTACGTGGGTTCGCTGCTTAATATTTAAATGACTAGTTTACATGCATGGTATAGTGCACATTGTATATGCATGTGAGTTGTTGTGATTGTCCGCACTTCGACGAAATTCCTTTTAAGGAGGGGATAATGTGGATCCGAGAAACCCAATTTTCTAAAATGGTAAATGGTCGGTTTCAGAAAATCCAAAATTTTTCTAGATCTCTGATGACAAAACTGGGATTTCATCAGTTGAATCATTCCTGAAATTTAGCTACCACGTCAATTTCTTCGAATTCCGAGACGTCACTCGTGACGCTGGCGGACCTAAGACGGTGTCAGAACGATATGTGATGTGACAAAAGTCACCTATAACATGTGTACTCATGTGACATATGTCGCATGAGTAGAGAGATGACGGAAATCGATGGTCGAGATAAGGCAAGTGTCAAAAATCCAAGAGAAGGGACACATAGGGAATTTTGGGAAAATAATAAATGAGGAAAAAGACAAAAAACGTGAATAGTGGTCTTCTTCCTTCAAAAAGACCAAAAAACAGCAAAGGGTCTGGATCACTATAAAGGCTGGATTTTGTGATTTTTTTAGAGAGAAAGACTCTTCTCTCTGGGGATTCAAGAACAGACCATCTAGCTCAACCTGAGTAAGAAGCAAAGTTGTTCCCACGCGACGAGGGCTACGCGTGGACACTAATTCGTGAGTTCACAACCCAAGAGGTAGGGATCTTTTCTACTTGTGTTAATCTTGCCTAGCCTACGTGAACGGTTATAATGTTCCGAGGCTTGTTTTAGCTAAATTGTCTCAAAAGCTTTAACCGAGTGGAGAGAAAATTCCTATTTCATAGCTGCAGAACAAGTGAACCCGAGGGTTTCACTGTTCACATGAATAGTAATATGAATATTTTTGTGTGAATTATAGATGTTAGTGATTCAAAATGAATTGTTTGTGGTTTGCTAATTAGCCCATGTGAGCTAATTTTCGTGTTATTGATGTGAATTTAATAACATGATTTGCCTGATTAATTATGTTAATATATATGTATATGTGGATATATTAGCATAAATGTTTTGGGATCGACATCATGCATTCCATATGCAATCGCAAATTAGAATATTAGTGAGTAATACATAATGAAAGAAAACGAAAATGTTTGTCAAAGGAATTTCATTGATGATTTTCCCGAGAATCTGCGGTTTAGAGATATCCAACAATTACACGCTCTGAGGGAGCCCATGAATTGTTTAGGAAGGTTCTCCAACACATTCGCCTGAGGGTAAATTCCAATACTTTTTACCAAATTCGTAGTATGTTTTATGAACAAAAAAGCTTGTTTGAAAACCTGGATATTTTACCGCATCTCTAGCTTAGGCATATGTGAGGAGCCTGGAGGACTCTGGACACGGGATTGGTCATGTAGACATTCGAGTAGGTTCATGAAATTGCTCGAATGTGATTGTTTGCCATGCATGTGCACTTAGCGGAGTAACCTGTAGGAAATTATCTCTACTAGCCATTTCACCTTGTCGAGGGATCACTATTTCAGGTACAGGGAGTGTGCACGAGGACGACGCTCGCTGTGAGGTCTTAAGAGTTTCGCCGTGGCTTTGGGGTATTGATTTCAGATACGTATTGAATGTTCGTAATTTTTAATATATGTCAGATGAGCAATTTTATTGAACTCGAACCATGTAAGATAGTTTGGTCGGATATTTTGCAGACATGTAAGGGCCCAAGTGGCCATTATACTCGCATGCGGACCCCGTGTGGCCTGGGCTTGTAAAACTCCTCATTCGGGACAAGTTCAGACCTTAGGTGAGCCCCGTACAGCGAGACTCCGCCCGATTTTCACTGGTGGTGCTCTGCAACCCGACATCCACGAATATCTCCCGCAGGGGTCGACGGTTGTCAACTGACTCCCCGGCTGGGCCACACATTGTATGTCCGCACGCGAATTAGACATGCTTCTATTGTCGATAATGATGATAAAATGATTACATCTACTAAGAACATGTTGAATTCAGGTTTTGACATGAAAGACTTAGGGCTTGTTGATGTTATATTGGGAATAAAAATCAAATGAACATCATATGAACTAATTCTAAGTCAGTCACACTATGTCTACAATATTCTTGGAAAGTTTGACAAAGATAATTCTAGCATAGCTAGAACATTGGTAGATGTAACTCTACGTCTCTCCAAGAATAAAACAACAAGTGTTTCCCTGCCGGAATACTCTAGGTAATGGTGAAATGAATCAGATCACAATGAGTCAGACAAGACCGATATAAATTTATGCACTAATAAATTGAGCAGATACACGAGTAATCCTAGAGTCAAGCACTGGAAAGGAATTGTGAGAGAATTAAAATACTTACGATTTACTCGTGATTGTGGGTTGCACTATACAAAATATCTTGCTGTGCTTAAAGAATACAATAATGCTTATTGGATATTTAATATCAAAGACTCAAAATCCCAAAGTGGCTAAGGTGGTTCACATCGGGAGTGTGAGTCGCCCCATGAAAACTCAAACAAACAAGCTATTGGTCGATCCACGATGGAATATGAGTTTATAGCACTAGATAAATGTTAGAAATAGACTGAATGGCTATGCCACTTCCTAGAGGATATTCTAAGGTGGCCAAAATCTATGCCTCTAATATGCATACGTTGTAATAGTCAATCTGCTATTGATAGTATGTGTAATGGTTAGTCTAGACATATTCGTCGTAGATACAATACATTAGACAACTACTCTCAACTTGGGTTATCTCTCTAGATTATGTAAGATCTAAGGATCACATCACAGATCCGCCAACCAAAGGGTTAAATAAAGAGTTAGTTAAAAAGTCATCAAGGGGAATGAGACTAAAGCCCATAAAAGAATAAGTTAATACAATGGATATCCAACATATTTAACTGGAGATCCCAAGATCTAGGTTCAAAAGGGACAACAAAATTGTAAAGACTTTGATTTGATCATTGTGGGGATCTTCCCTTGTCCATTCCTATGATGAATAAGTGATGCTCATAAGAAGAAGATTAAGTTATGCTTTTAATGATCTTTATGTTGTGGGAAAGAGTAACATGAGCTACTCTTAATTTACGAGACACCCATGTAAGGGTGAAGTGGGACCGCTTCAAAGGGAATTGAATAGGGTACAATTCCTATTAAACTCTTGCAGAACCAGACGCATGTTCATGGCTAAAACGAATATAAAAGTGAGAACTGAAAATGTTAGGAAGATTTCTATGTGAGGTATGTTATTATCTAAACAAATGATAGAACGGTTCAAGGACATCGTGTCTACTATTTGATTAGTATAGTAAACATACTTCTATAAAGGAAGGTTCAAAGGGTAATAATACCTACCTCTCCTATGCAAGTTTCAACCACAGATTTTATCACTCATGAGGAATTTGGCTGTCTGCCTCTGAGTGTCAATTTCATTCATGTGGGGAATTGTTGGAATTTTCCTTTTCCGTTTGAATGAATTTAACATTTGAAACGATTGGTTTTAAGAATCCTTTATAAACGTTTGCAGTTATGGAATTAAATTATTTCAATTCAATTTATGGGGTTTTAAACATTTTTTCTGTTAATTTGAAATGGTTGGACGATATTTCAATGGCTTCCTTGGTTGTTGCTTGCTTGAATTATATTTAAAGAGAGGTTCAAACTCTCTTTGGAGAAAGAAAAAACTATATGGTTATGATTCGCTGCTTTTTGGTTTTCACAAAGGATTAGTATGAATATCTCCGGGCCATAGAAGTGACCGCAAACTAAGGTGATGTTATCATTACTCAAGTGTTAGATTTTCTATATCAGCTCAACTCGTAGGGAGTTGTATAGTAGTGATTAGTATAAGGTATCGACTCATTAGGCCCATATGTGATAAGCTAAGGAGGTCGTATCTCGGACTTTAGTCCACATCCTCTGGGACGGGATACTGACCACCCGCATCATCCGTAGTAACCCATCGGACCCCGGTTTACTAAAAAGGGAGAAAGCCATCTCTACTCATCTCATCCAAGCCAGAAACCGTGGTTCACTCGAGAGAAGGAGTGCTATCGTGGAGAGCTGAGAGTAAAGATCAAGATCGTAGATCCACAAGCCACTTCGTCTTCCTCATCGGGGATCAAGGCCACCTAGATCTACACCATGGCCTGAGGTATACCCCCGAACCTATAATTATAGTCTTGATTTTCATTCCGTATTAATCTAGATCAAGACCTAAAGAAGATTATAAAGTTAACGTAATTTTCTAACACTTGCATCGAGCTGCCGGTGTCCATGATGTTTGATCTTACAATGACCAGAATCAAATGAAATCGCTTGATCGCAAAAAAAAATTCACGATAAAGATATGATCATGCATTTTTCCTATTTTTTCTATGTAATGTTTTATGGATGTGCCTTTGCGATGAAAAATTTGTGGGAGTCAGCTGCTCATCTCAATCTTCTATATGTAATTTTTATTCGGGGTCCATGATCGGGACTTGTAAATTTGTTGTACTATCTCACGCAATATTCAGCGTGTTTTGTATGAGATGACTAAGAACTCCATGTGGTTCGTTCCTCTCCTATCCATTCCTCCCAGACAGATCTCTCCCCATACGTAGAGTACCCCCAAGATCTTCAAGTCTTCACTAAGTATGAGTTCCCAAGACTACGAGGTGAAATGCAGATAAGACCGCAGTGCGCCTTGATCATATGCGGCAGCCAACGGCCTTCCATGCAAGTACGGCAAATAAGTGGCAAATGGGGAAAGGAAGCGCTCTGGAAGAGCAACCTATTAAGGGGGTGAGAGCAACTGGACGGGGAGAGGAGGACGGTGTTTTGGAATTTCAAAACTCTTTATTTATTTTCATTAAATGTTTCTAGAATTACTTATATTTAATGCATGAAAATAATAGTAAGCCCATTATATTTATGACAAAATAAAGTCATAATTATGTCATAAAGGTTAATTTATGACAAAATACTTTGAACATATATATATATATATATTTGGATGTGTTAAATTACAACAAATCTTATATGCACATCGTGAATTATATTTGAGTTAAAATTGGTCACCTACCTACAGGAAGTGACTGGATAAATAACAAGAATATGATTGGAATATAGTATTAGAGTATACCGAGATTAATGGGTCCCTATGCCCACAGTAATGAAGATTCTATTAGTTTTAGTATATCACCTATTAGCTATATGAAATAAAGTTATAAAATCCTATGCTAGAATGGGCCTGGCTTCAAAGGGAGACAAAGATTTTTATCACTAATAATTAGCGTGGGTTAGTTATTAGATAAAGTAAATAATTACTATAATGCCATTGATGAACAGTTTGTGAGCTCCGATAAAGCCCAAGCTAGCACCCTAATGGCGAATTTGTGTTCTATGAGGTTAAAAGGGACAAAATGCGAGGACATATAATGGAGATTTAGAGATATATCCGCTCAACTCAAGGCCCTTGATGTCGATTTCTTCGTAGTCATTCCTAGTCCATTTTATCTGACTTCACCGCCACCACTATACAAAGATTTAAGGTCTCCTACAGACACATAAGGAGAAATGGTCAATAATGAATCACAACATGTAGTCCGGAGGAAGCGTGTGTCAAGCAAGAATGATTGAAAATGCTGAATCTTGTGTCTCACAAGAAAGGGGTCAAACCAAAGAAATCCAAAAGTGATCCAAAGATAAAGGCAGTGGAGTAAATGTCCCCATAAAGAAAACTGGTGACAAAAGTTACCAATTTGTTTTTCCGCAAGAAAAAGGTCACATAAAGAAGAATGCATCAAGTACCGTGATATGGCTCAAGAAAAATGAAGGTATGACATCGTTAGTGTGTTATGAATCAAATTTTGTAAATTCTCATGATTTACATAACACATGGTGGATTGACTCAGGTTCTACAATCCATGTTTCTACTGTTATGCAGGGGTTTCAAAACCTAAGGAAACCAAGTGAGGGTGAACTATGCGTCTATTCAGGAAATAAGATGCCGTCAGCAGTTGAAGGTGTTGGGACATACAAAGCAGTTCTACAATAATCGATACGTGTTGAATTTGGACAAGACTTTTTATATTCCTAGTTTCTCTAAGAATCTAGTATTCAGATTCAGACTAAATGTGGCTTGATCATTTAAAGATGTATCTTTTCGATTATTAGCATTCAAGACTCATTGCCTGCAAATTAACGGGGATGGTTTATATTGTCTAAGTCTTGATCCAAAATGTGCTCACTCACTAACTACGACGCATAACAATAGAAATAATATCAGTGTAATAAATAATCACTCATCTAGCTTATGGCATAGGAGATTAGTCACATCTCAATAGTTTAAAGAGGTTAGCTGTAAGGATGGTGTCATTCAGACACTCGGGATTTCACATCGACTCTCATACTTGTTTAGTTGCATAAAGGGAAAGCAAACCAACAAGTCCAACAAAGCGGAGCTAAGAGAAGGATACAAAACTCAAGATAATTCACACTGATATCTCTGTGGACCATTTACTCACCCAATGTCTTAATGGTCAAAGGTATTTTATTACCTTCATCGATGATTTTGTTAAGATACATGGCTCCTATCTTTCAATGACAACCAAGCAATTGTGATGCTTTCAAAGTCTATAAAGCGTAGGTAGAGAAACAATTCGATCGAGTATCAAATTGTAAGATCCGATAGGTGGTGAGTATTATGGTAGTTCACTGCACTGCTGCCAAAGACCGGGTCCATTTGCTAAATTCTCGAGGAAATGGAATCAGAAACAAGATACGACACTGCACGCCACAAAGAAATGGTGTCACTGTTAAGGAATCGCATATCACGGACATGGTAAGGAGCATGACAAGTGTCTCAAATCTCCCTCCTAACACGTGAGGAAGCTCACACAAATTGTACATTCTCGAATGTGGTTCCATCCAAGTCGCCCTAAAACACCTTTGAGCTATGGAACGGATGGAAGCCTAAATTTTTAAACCATGTACATATATAATACCGCTGGGTGAGGTAAGGGTGTACAACCCACATGAAAGGAAATTGCACTCCAAGGATATCTGTTGGTTTCTTCTTATCAAGGTGCGTAAAAGTCCAAGGGTTATAGGTTTTATCAGTTCCTACACGCATAAAGTCAGAGAAGCTACCTAATGCCGATTTCGAGGATTATAACACCTGATGAGAGTCGCTCTCATAAAGTCAGTGGATAAGAAGTACAGGACTATACACCTCAGTCGTGGTGTCAACCCGGTGGGCACATACTACGGCTCAACAACCCCTATTCGTATCACAACCTACGGCGAGCGATAATCGATCCTCCTATCCGTAACTCTCATGAAGAAGTAGTTAGTGAGCTACCATTCAGAACCACAACAAGTGGTTCGGGGATCGCACCACAATCACTGCACTAACCGACTTAAGAAAATCCTCAAGAGTCGAAGTCTACCATTCCATCCGACTATGTCAGATACTTACAGGAGACCTACTACATGTCCTGGACTAATCAAGACCCCATTTCTTCGTAGGCCATGAGTCATGTGATTCAAAAATGGTCCTCGATGCAATGAAGGATGAATTAAACTCAATGGCAAACAATCAAGCCTGGGATCTAGTAGAGTTACTCATACAGCCATGACAGATAGAGATTGGGACGGTGTAGCTAATCAGAACGTAAAAGAAAAGACCTGCGATATGACACTATGGAGAATTTATGGAATACATTCATCCACAATAAATATTTAGCAATGGAACAGCCATCAATCAATGCTAATGATTTTGAGCTCGAACCAACACTAATTACAATGGTCCGAAGAAGATCGGGCCATCGCCATCCTAATCGGGAAGATCCAAATAAGCACCTGGAAGATCTCAGAAGGCTAATACCGTTAAGATGGATGGTGTGGAGCCGTAGTTATTCGGGGCCTGCGCTGTTCCCATTCTTTACGAGATATGGTCAGAATACGGTTTAACTCCCCTACCAATTGAATCTCGCACACCTGGAAGGAGCTGGATGAGAGCTTTATTTCAAAGAGTTCCTTACTCCATCACTTACTTCCGACAAGTGAGGAAATTATTAATTCCAAACATGAGAGGAAGGAAGAAACGGGCGAGTCGAAGAGAGTAAAGGAATGTGATGGAACAAATTGCCACCATGTAGTCCAAATTGATGCATCGACATATGTGTTAAATAAAAGGAAGCCCAACTAAAAGCCAAAAACGAAGCAGTAGCCGTGGAAGGAAATGAAGATCGCACGAAAGAAGAGTCCTAAAATCACATTCAGGGCAGCTGAGATTACATGACTGGAATAAAAAGGGGAGTCTCTCACTCTTTCCCCTATCTTTTATTTTACTGTGATTGAAAGTTGAATTAATTGACAGATCTTATATTTAAAGTGGACAAGGATCATAAGTTCGGGGGAATTTATTTTTATCTCTTGCGGTGGAATGCTTAACTATCGACCAAGAGGAATTGTCCAAAGCCCTACAAGATAAAAATAAAATTAAGTTGTAGTTATTTTGAGTAACATCGAACAACCGTGATACTGCTATTTGGATTATTCGTTGTTTCAGACATAACATCGGGTCCGAGAGAGTCAACCAAGAATGTGGGAGTGTGAAGCAATAATAAATGGAAAAGAAGGTCAACAGGACAAAAATTTAGGCTCAATCCTCGAAATCTAGGAATAGGAGAACACTTCGTCAGACTTAGAATTTCGTGTCACTACATGAAATCAGTCATGACATCCAAGAATTAATGTCTGGATTTAAAGTCCAATAACGAGTATACTGCCTTTAAAGGGAAAATGTCCCCATCAACCCAAGGTCAAGTCTCATTTAATTGCATCGAACTACAAGTCACCCAAATTTGTCAATTTAGGAAAGAATAAATGGTCATAAATAAATGTAAAGTTACATCTTGATCTAACCAAACTGTAGAATATTTTCGGTTTCAAGAGACATAATTAGAGGAGAATAAAGACTATGAAGAAAAACGATCCAACTTCCCATTGAAAAGCCAAAAGTCCTAGTTAAAAATGTGATCAGGGGCATGAATCGAAGAGTCTCATTTAATATTCCCATAGAAAATTGAAGGAAATAATAAATAATTTTGTTCTTCCCAAGAGACACAACTCATTATAAAAGGGATGGAAGAACAAGGAATTAGAAACAAGCTGAAAGAATGAAGGGAAGGGAGAATGAGAGCAAGGGGAAGAGTCCTGGAGGGGTGAAACACCGTTTTTTTATGGAATGAGCGGGAATCTAAACAAACCAGCCTAATCGCTTGCTCCATAAAACGCGGGTTTCATCCAGAGACGGCTGATTGTGCGGGAATATGGATTAGTTAGGAATCCATCAATCAAGAAATCTAAAGAAAAAAGGTCAGCGTATTTCAATTTGTCGTAATAACTTTATTAATGTACCGAATCACTCATTAGGAGCCTGGCGTCCGAGAACCAAATTTTGAAACTGGGAGTCGCAAACTTCCTCGGAGGCAAAGATCTGTAGGTTTTTCTCGAAGTCTAGTTACAAAAATGTTTGTAAATGAACAAATTTGCCGAGCATCGAAATCTTTTGATATTTGAATAAAGTCTCGTTTGATTTACAATTTCATGGATCACTTATGTATGGATTTTGTTTCTCGTATTAGTTTATTTCTCGTCGGAATCGAAATAACGCTCGATCTTTCAATTTATTTTGAAATGAATGGATAAATCTTGAATGATGCAAGCAGAATGGGGAATGTTTAAAAAAAAAAAAAAAATCATAATAAGGACAAAATGTATCTAATGAATTGGCAGAATAAGTAATTTATATTTAACCTGATAGGTCCAGCTTTAGAGGAAGGAAATACAAATGTATGGAACAAAACATATTTCAGTTCGTGATACGAACAAGAATCAAGGGATCCCGTTGAATATCAATTAACTTAACTACTCATCAATAAAACAGTCAAGATACCCTTATAGTTAGTCATACCGCCCATCCAGTTCTAGAATTTGTTAGATTATCGATTGAGGCGAAATCCTAGTGATACAAATGACAAGAAATGACGCAGCCATTATCAACAGCTTGGTGCTTTTCCGCCACCTATGTATATGCTTTTACACCTTAGTCCCGACCTGAGCCAAGATATTCCATGTTTTCGAATAACTAAAGGTAAAGTCTAAGCCATCCTTTATCACTAATCTTCCAGTAAAGAACCTATGATAACTCAAGAACTCAAAAAGGAGAGGAAGAGATAAAGTTTGGGGGAGTTTAATTTAGGAAAAGCTAAAGAGATGTAAAGAGGAGGTGTTAAAGATCTTAAGATGAAAATACAAAGGAAAGAAAGTTAAAAAAGAATAGTTTTGCCTCAGGGCCTAACCTCTCAACAATTAAGTTCTTGTGGGGTGTTTCAACACCTAGTACCCTAATATCATCTGGTATGGGAGCTACTAACCCAAAGTTCGCTAAGAGTGTTAGAAAGCCTAAAAAGACAAAAACAAAGCACAATTCCTGAAGGGTGATTAGAGAGAAAATTTCCCAAGTTAGAATTTCTCGTAAGAGAATCGGGAGCATATGTGCCTTGAAAAGAAGAAATTAAGGTAGATCCCAAACATGGTTTCGGGAAGTTCGGGAATTACAAGGAGGAAATAGTTGAGGGAGAAAAGAAAAAGAGTTTTGGGTTATCTCAAATTTAAACATTCCATTCATCCTACCCTTTTTACCTAAGCTTAACATTACAAGCCCAAAAGACCTGATTGATTCTGAAGGCCGAAATCACCTACATTGAGATCAATATAGAAAACAAGCTTATGGAACTGAAGAATGGAAACAATCTATAAAAGGAAGAACTTGCGGAGTTAAATGACTCACCATAAATTGAGAAAGGAATGTGATTCATTATTCACCAGATCCAACTATATATTGTTCAGAAACAATCTCAACACGATAGCTCGTATAACATAAAGAGTAGAGACCAACCTTGAATTGACCGGAAGTTAAATGCAATGTAAAATTTGCATACCTTTGAATTGCAATTAAATCAATGCCACTCATATAATAAAACAAAATGTGTATCCCTCGTTTGAGGACAAACAAATCTTTTCTTTTCTTTGCTCGAGGACAAGCAAAATTTTAAGTTCGGGGGAGTCCGCGCCATAAAACTTGTCGACAAAATCAAAATATTACGTACAAATCTCTATGACACTATCACCAAAGGACTATTAATTAATCCTCAAAGAACCTTGCTATAAACTTGTGGAAATTATAATATGTAGAATCGTAAATCTCTTTAAAATAAGTCATTTTCAAAGCTTTGTTTCGACTCACATTCCGCAAGTGCACAGTCAACAAGTAGTAAAATGGATTTAAGTCCGTGACATCGATCCCACAAGAGATCTCAAGAATTTTAAATCAACTACCCCGACTCACTAAGCTCCATACTATTTGGACGATAAAATGATAGTGGAGTCCAAAGATTCATGCCGGAAAATTCAGCAACAAAAAGGAAATAACCTGAAATAACCACAACAACCGAGATAAAGAATAAAGAATAATGAATTTAATAAAGAAATGAATAATCGAATGCTTATACCTAAAGACACATCAATAAAAATGCTTATAGTGAACTATCAATTCTCGTAGTTAAACTGATAGAATTTCGATTAACTCAAGTTTCAAAATCAGCCCAAGGCAATCAGAGTACCGATCTCTCCACACTCACATTTCATTATCTAATTTATGACCTGATTCTCTCGAATACAGGGAATTAGATAACTACATTTAAAAGGACTTCCTTAATCTGGGTATTTTTCTTTTACAATACTTCATACCCATTTTGATGGATCAGAAACCTTAACCCAAGTTATCGGGTCAAGCAAGGATACAACTCGTGATCAAGCCTCCTCCTCGAAATTGCATAGATCAACCTTTCCCTCGATTAGATTCCCACTTAACACCTGGATTGGACTCCACTTATCCGACCGAGGTGAACTCTTTGGTTGTTTAAGTGGATAACCTATTCAACTCATTCTCGACTTCAAGTGAGAAGAGATTTATCCAAGTGAATCCTGCAAAGCCGCAAAGGATCCCTAATAGCGTGTTAAGATACCTTCAAAAGAACTAGACGTTACTCCCTGTGATTGTCTTCCCGTGTCACGCAGAGGACTTCTTGAAATCGTGGTAATGACGAATTCTTAACTGGGTATAAGAAACTCCGGTATTCGTGATCCAAAATCAATAAACCAAAACTGGCAATTGTGAACCTAAATTAACAAACTGCTAGAACGACTCACAGAAAGATAAATTTCGACGATAACGCTCAATTAATGGTGCCGGATTCCTCAATTACTAAATTACACGATACAAGATTCCTCCGATCATAAGAAAATCGTAAGTTAAACCGAAACAATCGAATTCCGTAAATTTGTCTCGAACTTCAAACATTCCGTAGTAATTAAAAGAAATAGAAATCGTGATTCGCTAAATCTAAAACGATAACATCCAGACCTCGTAAAATACAACGAAATGAAAATACGAAAACATAATCCGCTTCTAAAACGATGGAAACAACAAAATAAAATAAAAATAAAAGAAAAGAAAGAAAATGAGCTAAAGAATCCGCACTCGCCTCGCGGGTCGCTAAGCCACTTTACCGAGCTGGATAGTCGCGGTATTTATAGGTTCCTAAATCGGGCCCTAATCCCAATGCGTACTGGACTCAGCATCCAGCCCAAGATATCGCTTCACGCCGCGACTTCGCTCGTCGTGACACATCGGCAGGTCACACCTCATCCCATCGCCGCGACTTCGGGCCAGATAATTATAGCCTTCGATTTAGTCATTCTGGCGTCGGCTATCATCATCTCTTGCCGCGACATCTTCACGCCTTGAAGAGTTTCACATTCTCTTCCTCGATGTCGCGACGCCGATATCTTGGCCGCCACCTCGCCTTAAGGCCTGGCAGCCTTCAACCCGATGTCTCGATGTCGCGACTTCGATCTCATGTCGCGACATCATCTTATGGAACCTGCAGTTTCCAATCGGAAACAAGTTTCATGTCGCCGGCTATCAATGTCTTGTCGCCACATCCCTTATGGTCTCCGTGATCTTGATCTGAAACGTTCTCGGCGTCGCTGACTTCGACCATGTCGCGACATCAACTTATGGCTTCGCGTTTCACTGATGGTTTTTGATGTCGCGGACTTCAAATTTCCGCCGTGTCTTCACCGCCGCGACTCGAAATATTGGTTGACCTTACTTCATGAAGCTTTACCTTCAACTGAAAGTGTGTCCGTGTCGCGACATCAATTTAGTTCTCCTGGGTTTAACCGGTTGCTGGATGTCGCGACATTAGATTGATGTCGCGACTCATGATGACTAAGTACTGACCTATTCAGAAGGCTTCGATGTCAATGACATCGATATCTTGTCGCGACATTACATCATGCCTTCACAAGTCTCCACCTGGGCCCGCTTCGATGTCACGACTTCGACCCCATGTCGCGACATCGCCTCATTTCTTCGCCTTCTCATATGCGCCTACGCCGCGACTTCTATAGCTTATCCCCGTCGCGACCTCAACCTGGCCGTAACCCCAAACCGCATCAATGACTTAGCTATTTTTCCTTTTCTCTCAAGCTCGCACTGGCCGTGACTTTATCCACTTATTTCGCATTTTTCACGCTTTTCTTCTTCTTGCTTCTCCCCGCTAATGACAAATCGGGTGAGTTTCTTCATACTCCTCAGATATTAAATATTTCATTTTAACCGAAAAATAAAAAGAGATGACTTTAAGCTCATCGCCACTGTAAAAGTTTTCGCGGCAGAGTCGCAAGGGTCTATAAGACCAAAACTCGATGCCTCCGGTAACATCGTAGCATATAAGGCAAGACTTGCCACAAAGGCTCTTCAAAAGGAGGGCATTGATTATCAAGTGACACCTTCTCTCCAGCTTCCAAGAAGGACTCACTAAGGATAATCATGGCCCTCAGAGCTCATTTTGATTTAGAGTCGTGATCGATGGATGTCAAAACCATTCCGAATGGAGAACTGAGGAGGAAGTATACGACTAAATTCAAGGATTCATTTCGTAAAAGGTAATCATCTCGTCTCGCAAACTGTTAGTCTATATACTCGCTAAAAACAAGCTTCTACCGGCAATGGTATATGAAGTTTCACAATATCATTACCTCATCTATTGAGGAAAATATCAGAGATCAATGTATATACATCAAGGTCAAGGAGCAAATTCAATGCTTCTAGTCCCGTATGTTGATGATATTTCACGGGCAAGTAATAACTCGATTAATTGGGTGGAGACCAAACGATTCTCTCGTATTCTCATAATGAAAGATATAGGGAGGCTTCCTATGTTTTAGAATTGAGATATAGAGATAGATCTAAAAGATCTCGTTATCTCGTAAGGCCTATATCAATAAAAATTCCTGTAAAGGTTTAATATGAGAAATTGTTCCGTTCAATAAATTATCGTTAAGGGTGACAAATTCAGCCATTACAATGTCCCAAGAATTCTCCGGGAATTAATCCATGAAGAATATTCCATATGATCTCGCAGCTGCGTCCTGTCTATTTAGGAGGCTCGTGACTAGACCGTACATCGTATCTGGCCGTGGGAATGTCGAAGATATCAAAGTAATCCCTGATGTAGCATCAATACCGCCAAGAAAGCATGCTGATATCTCCAAAGGGAACCAAGGACTATATAAGCTTACATACAGAGAGTCCGATCATCCTGGATTTGATCGATATACGTATGCACTCTCAGTAGGCCGCAAGATTCAGGAAGTCTACTTCAGTTACATTTTTATGTGTTAAATCTTGGTGCAAAATGGGCATGGAAAAGCACTGCTGTTCTTACAAAGATCCTCGACTATGGAGGCAGAATTTGTCGCATGCTATGAAGCAACAAACAGCATTATGGTTGAAGAATTTTCTTCTCGTGGCTTAGAGCGATGGATACAAGACTCCAGTTTCAATAAAGCTTTTTTGTGATAATGTCGCAAATAGTTGTTCTTCCAAGAACAATAAAAGTGGGGAGCCGCAGCGAAGCACATTGATATAAAGTACTTGGTGGTGCGAAAACGCCGAGAGAGTAAAATCATCATCGAAAGACATAGCACACCGCTAATGGTGCAAGCAGATCCCATGACTAAAGGGCTCCCGCCAAAATTGTATAAAAGTCATGTCGATAATGGGACTTGTGAACTCTTCGATGATTAAAGGTCATGACATTATCAGAACTCTTCCGACATTTTAATGTGCAATATCGCCTTATCTCATTTTATGTACACTAAAGATATTTGAGATTTTATTGCATTAAAGAGTGGAGTGCCCATAAAGAATTAATACCACATAAAAGCACTTAATAAGATTAAATAACTACATCATGATTGTGGAAGGGAAGTATTTGCCATCCAAAATATAACCGCCACAACTCATGTAATTATGATATCTTACTTAAGTATAAAGATATCACACATAAGGTTTTGGGCTAATTGTCATATTGTTTTCTAAAATAACGTATGGCCATACAAAAGAATTTTCATGTTCACTATCACCCTATGAGTCAAAAGTTATTATTTATTATTCAAAACCTAAGCAATGTTGAAACCAAGTGAGAATGTTAGATTTTCTATATCGCTCAACTTCAGAGTCAGATAGGGTGATTAGTATAAGGTATTGGACTATTAGCCCATATGTGATAAGTGGTGAGGTCGATCTCGACCTTTACCCACATCCTCTGTGATGGGAGGATGGACGGCCCAGACATTCGGGAGTAAACTCATTGACCTTGGTTTACTATAAAACGAGAGAAGTCATCTCATTCCTCATCTCATCCGCCCTCAAACCAGGTTCACTGAGAGAAGGAGTGCGATTGTGGAGGAGCTTTTGAGAGGAAAGATCAAGATCGTGATCCACAAGCCACTTCGTCTTCCTCATCTGATCAAGGCTGTCACCTGATCTACACCATGGCCTGAGTGAATTCCTGAACCTATAATTTATAGTCTTGATTTTCATTCCGCATTAATCTAGATCAAGACCTAAAGAAGATTATAGGTTAACGTAATTTTCTAACATGAAGACCATTGTATTATGAGAAGCAGACGTCGTAGAATTCTTAAGCACCAATTGGAGAAGGCGAATTTACTTTAAGGAGATTGTAACTGCACAAGACTCAATCTAACTTTTTTCTATCCTTCTAAAACTTTATTTTTTCTTCTAATTTTTCTTCTCTCCTTGTACATTTCTGGTTCATTGTATTTATAACGTGTAACATATAGATCAATCAAAATCAAGACACATGAGAGACATGATTTAGAGTGATTATAATAGATTCAAGTTTTTCTTACTTGTAAATTTAAGAGTTCCCTTTAATTAACCATACCAGTTCGTCAAGGTTTTCCACATTCCAATATGTTCAACTAAGAAGAATTTATTCTAAACTTGTATATAAATAATCAATATTTATTTAATTATGTTTTAATTTCATTAATTGCCAATGCTTTGAAATTATCGTGAAAAGTCCTTGTTTAGTTGCTTATTGGTGTTAAACTCTTTTTTTTTTTGAAAAGATTGGTGTTGACTTCTTCCTATACCATTATTATTGACTTTTTTCATTTCTCTCATCAGTCATCACCAATGTTTCCTAAAACATTTATTTTTGAAAATAAGAAAGAAAAAAAAAATGAAGAAGGGCATTTTACAATAAAATATTTCATTTTTTAGTTATTTTTGTTTGTTAAAAAAATTTACAACTATGAGGGAAAGTCCTAGATAAATGGCTACATATAAAACGTTATCTTTAAAAAATGATTTTTGAAATAAAAATAACATTTCTAAAGAAACTTTTGGATTAAAGAGTCTTTTACAAAATTTTATTCAATAACTTTTCTTTTGGAAAGGATATTTCATAACTTTTATATATATATACAAAGGATGAAAATATCTGTTTCGACGGATATATCAGTACTTGAATTTTACGGATATATCGAAGATATATCGGTGGATAATTTTACATGAATATCGATATATCGGAAATTAAATTGTTATGATCAATCCATAATCATTGGATCAAATCAGGATTTCAAATCTGACCATTTAAATTTATCTCCAATATATCCCGATATATTCTCGATATATCTTTGATATATCCCGATAAATCTCAGATATTTTATCGAAAAATTAAACTAACGCGACGTATACGCCATTGTATTCCGATATTCTCCACGATATACTCTGGCCCAAAACCGATACGTCTGGCGATATATCTGGCATCGACGATATCGCTATTTAACATTACTCGATATCTGATATATGTGAGATATATCGATCGAATATATCTGATATTTTCATTCATATATATATATATATATATATATATATATATATATATATATATATATATATATATATATATATATATATAAAAGAGGCATTTCCAAGAAAATAACTCTTAAAACTATACCAAGAAAATCACTCTTAAAACTAGTTTTAAAAAACATGTTACTTATTAAAAAAAAACATCTTGTTACGTTCAATTGATGGGACACAAAAAATAATTAAATTAAAAAATATAAATGCTATACTTCTAAATCTCAATTATTAATTATATAACACTTGAAAATAAATTTTATTAAAATTACTTACGTCATGTCGTTGTGCCTTTCTTTTTATTATTTTCAAAGTAGGAGATAATGAATTATTTTTTACATTTTTGCTATCTGTAAATATTCTAATATTTAGTAATAGTATTTTTATTTTCATTTCTAGAATAAAAACAAAAATACTATGATATTGTAAGACAATGACTTAATAAATGAAAAAAATATGAAACATGAATGATAATAAACCATATTATTAGCCCCTTTATCCTTTCTTTCAATCGGGTTCTTTTATCTTTTTTAAGCAAAATGAAATGATTTTTTATCATTTTATTAAATCACTCCATCTATATCTTTCTATCATTTTTCTTTATCAATAAAAGTTGATTCTTTCACAAAATCTTGATTTTTAATTTTATCTTTTCGTGCTTTACTATTGTCATGACGTGGTTTTTATCTTCGCTTTATGTAACGTGTTTCGCAATACGGCCGGGAGCCTCACGTCAACCCACTTCAACCTCGAATTTTAGATGGTCAAGCCAGAAATTTAGCGCCCGATTAAACCCATCACTCCTGGACCGACCTGCTTGACCCGACTCCATATTTAGCCAGCCTTAAGCAATTTCTCGACACCTAATTAACTAAATTTTATTTAATTCTTTAAGTAATTAGCTTAGTAATTGAGATTTTTAATGATTTATCTATAAAATTTGATATTTTGGTTACCTCTTTTGTAGCATAGGGATTTTAAAAATAATAATAATTATAATATATTAAATTTGTTGTTTTAATTATTTTATTTTCAATTTCTAAATGTATATTTTTAAGATAAGTTATATGATAACTTAATATTTAAAAAATCTTATAAGAAAATTTACCGAATGCATTTGAATTAAATAAATTATAGTTTTAATATTGAATATAGTTTTATTTATCTCATTAATCCTATTTTAAATATTTACAATTTCATTTTTTTATTTCTCCTTTAAATTTTATTCAATCATATATGTTTTTTTTTTTTATAAAATGAAGTTCGTACTAGTTTATAAATTAAATTAAATTAAATTTAATAACTAAATTATCAGTATATTTTAAATAATTTTATTAGTTAAACTAGTGTTAATAACAAAATAATATCATTTTAAAAATAATTAACAAAAATTATAAGCTAATTTCTTTCTTAATATGATTATATCTTCTAGAAATATGAATACGCAAATAAATATGATATTTCATTATTGTACGGTAAAGATGCATTTTTGGAAAAAATTTTTTATTCAAAAAATAAATAAAATTTATGTTGTTAACATTATAAATTAATTAATAGATAATGATAACTCAACCATCATCGAGGATATATATATTTTTAATGTGGAATCACGTATTATTATTAGATATAATGAGAATGAAGATTAGAGGCATATGAGATTTTATTTGATACTTTGGAGTTTTTTTTTTTTTTTTTCTAGATATATTATTAAGTTGTTACTTTATTGTTTTGGTAGTATTTAGCTAGTTAATTTGATATTTTGGTTATAACAATGTTATAACATTATTTATTTATTTAAGTTTGTTTACTATTATTATATTGTTTAGACTCAATCATTTTATATATTAATTATTATTATATATTTGTATTTTATTTATTTTTATTTGAAGAATGAAGAATTTATAAAATTAATTTTTTTTTAGCATTTTTTTAAATTTTAACTCGTTTTAACTTGTTTCCTGGGCTCCGTGAATCCCAATGGCTTGGTCGCCTACGAAAACTACCAATAAAATGAACTAGATTAGCCCAACCCATTTTGGCCCACAGCCTAAATGGGTTGGTCCAAATGGGTTGCGTTGGCCTACTTACCAACTTCCCATGGCGCGACGCACGATTTCATATTGCCTTAATACGACGATTCGGCTGGGCTATCTCATTGCGCGCTTTCTTATGTGTGGATGATTTCAACGACAAAACAAATTCGATGGGGCAAAGACATCAAATCAAATCATGTTCGTTTAATATGTTGTAACTGCAGCTATAACTTATTCCGGGCCATCATAAAATTATCAAATTCCAAATTTCATCAAATTCGTCGATTCATCATAAGTATTAACCTGGATGTTATATCATTCTCTAGAGTTTTTAGCCAATTTGATTCTTTGTTTTCATTGAAAGTATTGCTAGTTTGAATTAATAAAATTATTCTTCTTTAAAAAAAACCATATTAAAACATACTTTTAATTTAAATATGAAATATTAGAATATAAAATTTCTTTATTTCATTATATACTCTTTTTTAATTTCTATTTACTTTATATTACATCGTAGTACTCTATTCTTATGAGAGCTTGAGCTTGAGATATATCGTAAACTCATTCCATCCATTTATTACTTGAGTTAGGCTCAATGGCTCTCATTATATATTCCATAAACCGATGAAAAATTCATCAAACTTAACTAGGTCAACTTGCTTAATGTTGGATATCTATCTGTTTAAATGAAATTATTTTTTTTGTTTTAATTTGGAAACGTTTACATAATGAGTTTTACATTTTATGCTTTAATTCGATTTCCCTTTTGTTGAACTTGAAATCATCAAGACCCATCCTTCCCCCTTTCTGCTCATCCCTACCCGAAGTCTATATGTAGTGTCAGACTGGGAAGACATCAAAGATGTGTAGATAAAAAGTTTCGTTCTTCTTCCTCTTTCACTGCTAGTGATAAGTGATAAAACAAACTTTTTTCGCTCATTAGAGCGACTATAGTGTTTTTTGGCCATTTGTTGCTTCCTTTTCATCTTAGAGACAAATGTCGATGTGATTTTCTAAACATCGTAGATCATAAATACGCTTGGCGTGGGATCAGACTACTCAAGAGGACTCGACTTTTCAATATCCGACAAGATCTTGCCATTTTTGTTACGCGATTTTTTTTTTTCTTTCCTTTGTAATTTTCCTTTCTCCTTATTCATTTTGTTTTCCTGTATTTGTGACAAGTTTGTAATACTTAAACTATAGAGAAGCCTCATTTACAAGACATCTACACGCATCTTTGGAATACTCTCACTACATTCCGCTCATATCTACGAACATACCCATCTTCATTAAACTCTTTCGCAACAGTGACGGACACGACACCAAAATAAGTTTGTGACAATATGCTAAGAATATATCCTATTGAAAATGATAACGATATGTGTGTATATAATATATAGGGGTCTCCAACGGGCTGGGTGGTCTGTCAATGGGCCGGGTCGAATCTTATATTTTTTTAAGGCTTGTGATCAAAGATATGTCCAGTATACAAAGCCAGAAGCCTAAAGCTGGGAGGGTCTCGCACTGCATGAAGGGGTTTCGGCGAGCCCGACGAGCCCAAAGTGCGGCCCGGTTAGCCTATGGCGAGCTAACTGGCTCTGACAGTTCCCGCACTAAAAAAAAACCATATATATATTTCTTTTAATTTTAATCTCATTCCTCTACTTAAAAATTTAAGAATCGCACTAACTAAATCAGTATATATATATTTCCGACTTATATAATAAAACTTTAATAAAATACATATTATAAATATAACTACATAAATCGATTAAGGAAAGAATAACATGTGAATAGATGGGCGACCTATTGGTGACAGTGCTTAAAGCTGGGCGAGTTTTTGAGTGCGCCCACACACTTTGACGGCTTCTGTCATTAAATGAAAGCCTAAGAGTCGAGCCAGCCCTTCGAGTTAGGTGTAAAATAAAGCTCGCGATCCGATCTTTTTAAAAACAGGCTTTAAGTCGAACTTGACCTGAGCTTTAATCCATTGGAATAGGCCAAGCTCAAAGCTTGAAGCAGGCCTCGAGCTTTTTTGAGATATGGATAATATATCAATGTTAAATCCTACGAGAGGGGCATACAATACGAGTCAGACATCAGGTAGCATGTCCGTATACGAATAAAAGTCAGATTAAACGGCGTGGGGTTTGGCAGGGTGGCTCCCAAAAGCGACGTCAAATACGCGGAGAACAGAAAACGTCGAGGATGGGCCCAAAGCCACGTGTACGGCTGATCCCATGGATGAGGTCGCACCTGATGCCGTGGGGCCCACGGACGGTGGAGCTTGTCTTCTTCCTTTCGAAAAGCTTAGTCAGCGTGCATCTCAAGCACCCTTACTCTTTTCATTTTCCATTTTTACCCAATTATTTTAAAATCAAATGTTTTCATTTTTTATTTTATAAATTTTTAATTATATTCTTAACACCCAATAATGTATTAATAAATTAATAAATAAAAAATTTACTTTTAATAATATTTTTTTATTAAGTATAAAATGATAAAAAATAAAATAAAATAATTTATTTTCTTTTTTACATTCTGACTTTCTGGCCTCAGAAAATAAAAGAAAAAGATAGAGCTCTTTTTATCTCTTTTGGTAGCATTTCCATTACCAGTGATTCTCTTAACTTTTCTTTTGTGTCTCACATTTTTTTCGCCCATTTTACCTTTCGGTCCAAACGCTACCCACTTTGAATCCCAACCCCACCTGCTTTTCTTTTTTATTTTTTCTTTCATTTTTTTTTTCTCTCTTCTCCACTAAGTTTGAAGTTTAAGCTCTCTTGGGCATTGCTTTCTTCACATCTTCTCAGTAGCCATGTCGTTCAGAAGGGTAAAACTCGTTTTCTATTTATTTTCTGTCTCTAGATTATATGTGTGTTCTTGTTGATTGCTGGGTTGTTTTTTCAGATTAGGTTTTTTTTTTTTTTTTTTTGTAGTGATTGGTGTTCTGGGTTTGATCTTAGTATGTGTTTGCTTAGCAGTTTATTACTGGATTTTTTTTTTTTTACGATTAAGGATAAGATAAAAGTTGGGTTTGTATTTTTATCTGATGGATATTTATTTTCTATTTTTGCCTTAGTATGGCATTGATTTGAAGTAATTCATTTAAAAGAAAATCTGTTTGGTCATGGTGTTGGATGGAAATCAGGGGAATAAGTGGATTTCTTTTTTTTGAAATTTGAATTTACTGTTGCTTTGCTCTAGAAATAGAAGAATCCTCAACTTAGCCTAAATAACTGTATTGAGCTTGGCTTGGGGGCCAGGAATTTTTGGATTTCAGGGGTCCAAATAATGAAATACCTTCCTTTGAAGATTCTCTATATTTCTTATATTTTCTCAACAACCAAACAGAACTCGTGTTTTCTTTTATTTATTCCTTTTTTTCAATTGCATTATGTTAGATCTTAATCACTCTATTTATCTGCCAGTTAACAACTATAGGTATTTGGGAATATAAAATATAAATTAAATTATTACGAGGTTTTTTGACTTATGAACCTAAACAGAGAGTGTATGTATATAATTTTGTCTTTTAGAAAAGATCTTCAATGAACCCGCTGTCACGCATCTGAATTTTTTTTCCTCTCCAGTCAAATGCTTCATCTGGTATGGGTGTTGCTGATCACAGCAAAAACACATTTTTGGAACTGAAGAGAAAGAAGGTTCATAGGTATGTGATCTTTAAGATAGATGAGAAGAAAAATGAGGTCGTGGTTGAGAAGACTGGTGGTCCGGCTGAGAGCTATGATGACTTTGCAGCAGGTCTGCCTGAGAATGATTGCCGATATGCAGTTTATGACTTTGATTTTGTGACTTCTGAGAATTGTCAAAAGAGCAAGATATTCTTCATTGCATGGTTAGCTTTTTAACTCAAATGCTTTCATTCTCTTTTGATTAGTGTCCTTAGTTTGGTAGTGCACAGAATTTGAATAGAATCATCTCATGCACATCTGACAATTAAGATCTTCTACTAAAGTAAATTGGAGTACTTGCTTTGAATTTGCTTTGTGTATCTTCTGATTCAAATCAGATAGGTTTCTAAGTAAGGTCCATCATCAGCTGTGTTTCCTAGCATACATATAAGCACATTTTGGAATGTTGCAACATCTTGAGTCAAGATGTTCATTATTTCTCATATTATTATTGGGATGAATTTGTGGGCAATTGTTTGTGTTTTTGTTACAATTGTAGGCATGCTGAGTCTGTAAATATGTTATTGCCATCTGATGTTTACAAAGAAATGCTTAATATCACAGATATTTGCACCTAACAATTATAGCTTGTCTTGTTTGACATGGACATTAAAGAGCTTGGATGGGAAAGGCTACAAGAGAAAATCCAGTGACCCAATATCAGATATTTTCCTTAATATGCTATGTGTTTTTATTTATCACCTGCTCTTCTACGAGTCCTTTTAGTTTCCAATGTGCATATAATATTGACTGTGATGCTTAAGCTAGTTTATTTTATAAGTATCTTATTTTTCCTCAATAACCAAAATACTTTTGTCTGTCCATTAAATGTTCTTTCAAATTGGTCATTAATCTCCAACTTATGGTATTGGTTTTGTTTATCCTTAAGTATGCAGTTTGCTTGTTCTTATCATTAACTGAATGTCTTTCTTGAGCCACTAAGGCCGCTTAGTGTTCATTGTTGTGATGAATCTTGCTACACATGATCGTCATTAGAAGGATCTAGATATTTGTAAATTATTTTCTAGTGGTCCAATATGGTCTCAAGCCAATCAGGTCAAGGCATGTTGGCTTATTGTGGTGGTGATGCAATTTATCTGTGCTCATTTGAATTTCTTTGACCCTTGAAATTAGAGTTTCTAGCATGATGTATAAAAGTAGGACAGTCCTTTTGAGGGATGATATTGAATCCTTGTGCTAACTCGGGTAAAATGTCAATATGTTTTCTTTGCTATGCTTTTAGAGATGTCTATTTATTGATGTCACCTCTGTTCTATTTATGACCAGAGTTGTATGATCACCTTCTAATCATATGGTGTTTGAATCATCAGTTGCAATCAAATTCTGATCTTTTTTCTCATCCTGTTTTTGACATATCATTGCTTCTGTTTTTCCTTTTATCTTCATATTTCTGCATTGGCATATCATTGCTGATATTTTTTCTCTTCCTGTTTTTGACATATCATTGCTGTTTCACTTTTATCTTCCCTATCTCCGCATTGTCAAATCATTGCTGTTTCACCTTTATCTTCCCTATTTCTGCATCGACTACTGCCGTATATCTTATGATTCATTTAATTAATGCGGTGATTAGGTCTCCCTGACATCTCAGAATCCGCGCCAAAGTATATACCACACATCCGAGAGGTTTAGAAGGGAACTAGATGGTGTGCATTACGAGATTCAGGCTACTGATCCTACAGAAATGGATCTTGAAGTTCTGAGAGAGCGTGCACACTAAACAGTCTCTGTTAGACTGTTTAGAATTTTCTTCCATGGAGATGAGATGAAAGAACTGCTAGGGGGGGTTTTGCCAAACATATATGAACCATTGCTTTCTGCTTTCTGCTTTCTGAAGCTATTTGCAGAACCCCATCTCTGACAGAACATACTACTGCATAATGGCAAACCAATTGGCATCTGGAAGGCTGTAATGGAAACCACAGGCTAAATGTAATCTAGTTTGCCTTATATCTTTGCACTATAGCAAGATGATAGAATTTGTGTAGTGCATATGTAAGCTTATCTAAGAGAATATTCTGATATGAATTTGATATGTTGATGGATGCTTCTCTATATCCACCTCTTTGTGAAGGAACTTCATAATGTGTTCCAGAGCAAGAATTCAGGTGGTGGCAGGAAAATGCAGTTAAAGGGATGATTAGTTAACATTCACAAAGAAGATTCAAATGGATAATACAACAGGTAAGGAAATCTAAGTAATGTGAGTGGGAGTTCTGAAATGGAAAATAAGGGATACAACATGCATGATGTTTAAGAGAATGATGACCACCTCTTCTTATGCATTGTCATTTTCTTGCTCATTATTTTCCTGTGCCTCACCAGATAACTCTTCCAATGATTTTCCTTTTGATTCAGGCACCAAGAAGGTCAATAACAATCCTAAAAAGTTGACAACACCCAATAAAAGGAGTGAATTCTTAACACCTATGCCTGGTGGGTACCCTGCATCTGTCTTGGCCTTGTCCTTGCTCTGAGCCAAATACAAGAACCCAAAAGCCTCCACAATTGCCCCAGCCTTCCCAGTTGCTGCTGATATCCCATGGCATGTTGACCTGAACCTTGCTGGGAAAGTCTGGCTGGAACTTAAATGTAGTTTCACATTAGGTCGAAATTTGCAAAGAAGAAGGTCAGCGAAGTACATCAGCACAAGCCGATCCTGTTGTCCTTATGGTCAGTGATCACTGGATGGCCAGAGCAAACATGAACACTGTCATGAAGAAGAAACCCGTCAACTGAATAGAAAACCTTCCCATCCGGTCTATCAAAGCCACTGTAAACCAGTACCCTGGGACAGTACTGCATAGGGCAATGAGCGTTTGGGCCCTGGCGATTCTGTACACTTCATCAATGGCGTTCATTGTCTTGGCGGGAGGGATCCATCCTATAGCACTGAATATGTCCTTCTGGAACAGATTTTGGCTGTAGAATGCAATGTCAAGCAAGAACCATGTGCTTGCAGTCCCAATCAAGTAGAACCATGGCGGCTAACAAACTCCTTAGAGGAAAAGCCAGACTTTTCACCTCCTCAACCATATGAGGCTCTGCCTCAATGTCCCTCTCACAAAACCAACTGACATATCTGAAGCAGCCTGTTTGGCATTCTTTGCAACCAGAGCAGTGTATCTAGCTGTCTCTGGCATCTTCGTCCTCCAGTAATAAGTCAGGGCAGCCGGAAATGCCCCGAAAATCAGAATGATCCTCCAAGCATAATCAGCCTCCGGCACAGTTGAGCCAATCGCATCAACCTCATAGGGAGGGGCATCAAACTTAGCCTTGAATGCACTTGACACAATAATAGCAAATAACCCCCCAGCAAGAATCCCAAATCCTTGCATAGCAAAAACAGCAGCAATGAAAGCACCCCTAGTCTTCTTATTAGCATACTCAGACATGATTGTGTGAAAGAGGGGTAATCTGCAATCCCAAACCCCAGCCAGAACCTGAAGAAGCATAGAATTGTGCAAGCCGGCTTTGGGGTACTCCCAAAAGAAAGACCAGAGCAAACAGAGCAGATAACCATAAGCATCAGAGTCAATCCATAGACCCTTTTCCTCCCCATCTTGTCCCCAAGCCAGCCAAAGAAGAGCTGGCCGGCAAGAGTTCCACACAAGGCCACCCCATTAACAGCAGCACAGACACACATTGGGAGGAAGACTCCCCGGCTTGCCGGAGCCATCAACATGGTAATATATCCGGCCGAGCAGTTTAGTGACAAGGGATATGCAGAACAGATCATAGGCATCTGTGAAAAACCCCATTCCAGCAATGATGATTGCTGTGAAATGATACCATTGGGTTTTTGCTACGTCCAATGCATTCAGCACCTGCAATTGTTCCCTGGCCATGTCTGCAGAATTCCGACTAACAACAAATCAGACAACAAGAAGAAATACCCAAATTCTTACCCATGCATGAATTCACTGAAGAAATATGGTTGTAATGGCAATCTTTTAGAATGATTTGATGAGAAGATTTTTCCTTTTGGTGGGGTTTTGTTGGTGTTTGGTTTGATAAAAAACAAACCCTTTTCCTGAATTAAGAAATAGGGAAAAGCTTCTAAATTCTTCTAGAAAAAGTAGAAGACTCCATGTCCGTGGGAAAAGCAAAGAAAATGACATATATAGGCAAAGAGCTGGTCTCGCACAGTCCCTGACCACCCCACATATACCAAACAAACAGAGCCTTTTGGCCCAAGCTTCTATTTCAAACAGATCTTTCTTTATAAATTCAACAATTACAGATATCATCTGCAAAAACACATGATTTCATCTCCATCACACACTGACAAAAATGAAATCACAAAATATAAAAGGATTCCACAAACAAACAATTTGATCATTAAAAAAAATTCAAAAATAGATATAAAATGAACAGGAAAAGAGATTTGCCCGAGTGATTGACGTTGATGCGTAATAAAAGATCCGATGAAACTGTAGTTTCAGCAAGAAAACGAAAGAAAAATAAAAATATGCTTGGATGAATATAAAAATTATATAAAAAAAAAAGGTTGAAATCATTAGATTCAAGAGAAATGCATTCAGGCAAATATGAGGGGAAAAAGAAAAAAAAAAAAGAATTTCAACGATAAAAATCGAACCAGCAGCAACACCTCTGCATGCAAAGAAGAAAACAGAAAAAGGAAGTGCATGACACTGACCTGTTTCTGTTTCTTTAACTTTCTCGAGAAATTAAAGGAAGAAGCAGGAAAACAGAATTAAGGTGTAGGAAATTTAGAGACGGATGAACATATATTTATACGAACCGGACTCTCCCCTAACAACCAGAATCTTCACCGGAATATTCCCTTTTTTTTCGCGCCTACACTCAGTCAATAAATCGTTTCCAACTACGTCGTTTTTATGGATCTCACTGTTCAATTTTAATTTCTATTTTTATTCATCTCTTGTTTTAAATTAGCTTTAGTTAGTTAATTAAAATTCAAAAACGCCCAAATTAAGTGGCACCGACTCTGCCCGTTGTGTATTTTTTCTTTTTTCCTAAATTAAAATTGGTAGTAATACCTGAAATAGATTAGACTTTGAATTTTGGATTACTTGATTTGGTTTTGATTTAATTTAATTAGATATAAATGTTAATCAATATTATAATGATATTTAACCAAAGTTGTATTATCTTTTTTCGAATACAAGTTGTATCATCTTAAAACTTCAAAAATTGGTTGAAATACCGACACGGATTCGACTTTGAATTTTAGATAGGTTGGGGGTGAGCTCCGCGATACGGTATCGTATATTTAGGGTATAAGAGTATTATTGTAAATTGGTAATATCCACCCTCCTATGTAACCTTATTTATGTAATAGTAAAAATTCAACCGTTGTTCGGTGGATGTAAAGCACCTTTGTCGAATCACGTAAAACGCCTGTATTAACATTTTTGTAGCGATTATTATTCTGGAATTGTTGCGATTCACGACAAGCTGATATCGGGCGTAAATTTCACGATGGCTAGAACCAAGCGCGAAACGTAGTGAAGTCACGATGGATCCAAGAACTTCGGATTGTGATAGAGGAGGATTGAAGATGTGTTGGTGCTGTAACACCCCAAATTAGACCCTAGTAGTTATTTAAGTTTTGTAGTATAAGAAAAGTAAAAATTGTATTTTCCGGAATATAAATGCTAAGTAAGAAAAATGATAAAAACCTGAGATTTATCAAAGAGTCAAGGATAAATTAGTAATTCTTAATTTAAGGACCCAGTGGCATAAGATGAAAGATTATATCTTTAGTGAAATAAGATAAGTTAAAATTTGTAAATAGAAGAGAATAAAAAGGATGTAAATGCAAAAATAGAAAAATTAAACCCAAAAATAGGGTTGTAAACATAGCCCCTTAACATTAAAAGTTGAATTAAAAGATCAAAATACCTCATTTAACTGTCTTTTGAGTTTAGGGCATAAGGTTTGAAGAGAGAAAGAGAAAAGATAAGAAGATAAGAAGAAGAAGGAAGAAGGAAAAGAAGGAGAAGTTCGGGTATGAAAACTAATTGTGTAAGGAAACTATACTAAGGATAAGGATGTTAGTTTGGAATTGTTTGAAAACTTCTTATGTTTTGTTTGGAACACTTGTTTGGATATTAGTAAGGAAACTATAGTAAGGATGCTAGTTTAGAAGTTTGGATACTTTTATGGAACTCTTGTTTAGAACTTTGGTTTGGGATTGTTTGGAAATAATTGTTTAGAAGTTGATTTGGAAACTACCAGCTTGAGTCACATGTGTTTTTGGTTGGTTTAAGTTAGTTTTATGATTTTGTTTCAAAATGGTGTGTTTTGGTTGAAAGAGTTTCGACGAAAATGGCCAAAACTGGTCATTTCTGTTTATACTTGACATTCCTACACCTAGGCGTAGGAGTCTACGCCTAGGCGTAGAGCTCCGCCTAGGCGGACTTTTAGCCAGCCTAGGCGAACCGAGGAGTCAGTTACGAACTTTGCAGTGCCTTGGGTGCGTATCGGTATCGCCTAGATTATTACTTACAAATTCCTTTAGTTCCTCTCTTCCGTTAGTACTATAACAATTATCTATCGGGATTAATAAGAAGACCCTAATAAGTGGACGAAAAGGTTAGTACAAGTATAAAGTTATATGAAAAGTATTATGTACCTATTTCGTAGCGAAGATATTATTTCTTGCCCTCTTTTGCTAATGGGATTAAGACGATATTAAACCAGTTCTGATACATATAATTGTATGCTTGCTTAAGACCGAATTGTGAATGAATAAGTATCTACGATCGGTGCTTGGCATCACGCTAGTGCTTTCGACACTTACGCTAGTGTTCTGACACTTACATTGCGTGAATGAGTCGTCTACGATCGGTCTTGGCACTCTTGCTAGTGTTATGACACTTCTGTTACGTGGGCAGGCACATCTCTGTTTAGTATCGTATCGTACCGTACCTTCGGGTACTTATTGTACCGTGTCTTTCTCATTTAGTATTAGAGGTCTATGCAGGCAAATCCTTATATGTTGTATACCCGATTAATAAGATACATGAAATTAAATGATAAGAATCAGTATGTTCTGTTCTGTATTGTACCCTCGGGTACTCCCTGTATATGATATCTGTTCTGAACTCCTACGGGAGATATGAAAGTTTCGTTACAATAATTATATTTTAAAAACCACATTTATAGAAAGTGCGTATCACGTAGAACCGAGCATATGCTTTATGATATATGTGCACATGAAATGTGTGGACCACTCTGAGTGGTCATATGCATTTCCTACTAGCTAAACAGCATGGGTGTTTGTTGTGGAGTCAGGTGGACATCCAGTGTGCATTCTGTGTCGACCCAGGCCCGACACATGCAGCAGGAGTCCACCTGATGTAGGTTTCGAATTTGATTTTGCAATAGAAATGTACAAGATTTTGTAATTGTGAAAGTTATTTATGTACAAGTAAATGAGACTTAGGAATATGTATAAGATAGCTAACCACCACTACGGTGGTAGTATTAGAATACATTTCATAGTTTTATTTATTTTGAAATGGGCTACCAATGTTAGAAAAGCAAGTAAAGGAGTCTGATCTGTGCTATACATATCTGCCAGTGATGCCATGGCGTGACAGTCTGATAGGGTTTGGTAAAGGCGTTGAGTGGAAAACAACCTGAAGGAATGAATGCCACGGATTTGAAGGATTATGAAACAAGGGCTGCGTTGACTATCAGGTTGTGCTCAGCCGATAAGGTGATGTACCATGTCATGAATGAGGAATCTCCGACAACAATTTGGTTGAAGTTGGAGAGTCGATACATGTCAAAGTCATTGACGATCAAGCTACTTCTTAAGAAGAAGTTGTATGGTTTAAAGATGGTAGAGGGGTCAACACTAAATCAACACATAAACGTGTTTAATTAGATCATTAGTGATTTGAATTGAGTTGATGTGAAGTTTGAAGAGGAAGACATGGCATTGATCTTACTGAATTCACTACCTGAGTCTTACAACAATTTGGTTTCCACTCTAATGTGGAAAGAAACCCTAGAATTGGAGGAGATCACAAGTGCTCTACTATCTTTTAATCAAAGGAAGAAAGCCAGTGATAGGAGTTCATAGGGTGAAGGGCTTGTGGCTAAGGGTAATTAGAAGCGTTGGAGAAACAAGTCTCGGAGTGAGTTGAGGAAAAACAAATCTCGATCCAAATCGAGGAGAAGGAAGGATATTCAATGTTACAAGTGTGGGAAAAAGGGGCACATAAAATGAGAATATGAAACGAAAGGAACATAAGCTTCAGAGAGGGTTGTAACACCCGAAATAACACTGATTTTCGGACTTGTTTAGGAGTATATTAAAGCTAAATGGAATTTTAAATAAAACGAGAGGCCTGGAATTAATAATAGTAGAGGTAAAATATGCCAATTTACTACTTGAGGATATGAGAGGCATAAATCAATAGATTATATGTAATTATGGGATTTGAGAAAGATGAGAAGCGAGTAGAATGTATGTAAGTTGCCTTGCTTGCAAAAGAAAAGGAGTCTAAGGACTGAAGTAAAATTATGAAGGCTTAAGCAAAATGAGTTTTCTTGACTTGGCCAAACATGGCCTTAACAAACATGGATAAGAGCAAAATTTGGTCTCTCATTTTAGAGACCCGAGCCCGAAATCAGAAAGAGAGGGGAGAGAGGAAGAAGAGAGAAGAAGAGGAAGGAAGGAAGAAGAAGAGAGAAGAAGAGAGAAGGAGAAAAGCTCGAAGCAATCAAAAGGTATGGAACTACTAAACTTGAGTACCAGATCTTTGGTTTGCATGATTATTATCTTGAACCTAGGGTTTTACTAGAGGTTTCATGTTAAACCAAAAATTATGGAAAGTAAGGTGAGTAAAACCTTAAATAGTCCAATAAGAATATGGAATCCTCTCCTTTATGTTGGATTCATGATTAATTGAGAGTCTTTGAGTTAGGGTTTAAAATAAACCCTAACTAAACATCATGTTTGGTTTGTATATGGGTCATAAACCATATTAGAATGATTTTGGAGGAATTCATGAAAGAAGTTTGAAGAAAGATATGAAATTGAAAGATGAAGATGAATGAAAGAATTCGAGTGAATTTGAAATGGTTTTGATGTGTGTTTGAAGTGTAGAATTGATTGGGTATCAAAATGGAAAAATGGGTGAAAAACACATTACGACGTGGTGATATGTGCCAGTACACTTTGAACGTATCATAAATTTACACTTTATCTGATCCATTTTTGTGATATTAATGTAGTACACCATTGAGGTGTCTTTAGTACACCACTATTCACCATTCGATTTACGACCCGATTTCGTATTTTGGCCCATAACTTGCTCATTTCTTATCCAGTTGAGTGATTCAAGTGACCAGGTGGAAATAGACTTCAGGAAAGCAAACCTAAAGTAGACATCGTCAAATTATGACTCTAATTTGGCCCAATTCCTCAAAGTGGGACCGTATGCAGACGGTCCTGCATCGGGTTGATCATAGAGTAGTTCAAGTTGTTTCGGACGTAACTCGAGTTCCGGTGCTCCGAATTGGGTGATTCTAGTTGGAATAGAACCCTTAGCATGGCTTTAAATGAGTATAAGGACTTGTTATCAATGAAGTTAATACCCGGAAAAATGAGTAATAGTCGAGTGCTTGCATCGGTAAAATGACTGAATTGGCATGAAAATGCACCATAACTTTAGTTGGATGATCCAGTTGGATTGTTTCTGCAAATTCTAAGGAAAGTAGATTCATAGAATAGAATATATGGTGAGGTGTGACCTCATAGACATCATACTTTATAAGTATATGAAGTGCTATATGTAATAGCCATGAAACAAGGAAAATAAAAGAAAAATACAAATATGTGCTTATAGATGTGTCGAAAACATAGATGTGATAGGCATAGTAATAAGATATGATAAGATGGATGAACATATCATAAAGATATGATAGTCATTTGCAGACTATTAGGCACATATGGATATAAATATATGATGTAGCATATGATTGTCATAAGCGAATAGATGGAACATGATAGAAATATAGAAAGTATATGAATAGATAAAGACACTTTGCATGATAGGAATAAATAAATGATAGAAATATGATAGACATGCGAGAGAAAGATAAGATGGAACATGCTGAGACACATGGTAGAAAGGCATAAATGATAAGAACAATAGAATAAGCAAAAGATGACAAAGCATAGGAATAAAAATTTTAATGGCATAAGAATGATAGGCATATATGAATATATGAATACAAGAGTGCATAGATGCATTCATGATATATGATAGACAAAACTAAATGAAAGAAAAAGATATGAATATATGTATTATAGAGATATATGAGAACCGTAATATGAAACTACATATATGAGAACTAATACAGAGTAAAGTAATGATAGTATATATGCACAAAGTAATTATGAAAATAATGAATTGTTAAATAGCATGAGACAATAATACGAGAAAATGTAATAAAGCGATTATGCACTTAGAACACGGTAGAGGGATAGATAAGGCATGCCTATAGAGAATCTGATTCTTCGCGGCATATTCATGAAGCGGATATCGAGGGCCCGGTTGGTGCGATGGCATAGATCCCGTTTGGATCGGGTGGCCACACGCGAGTCACCACAATAGATGAAATCAACGCCTCGTCTGGTGACCAGTGCCACCTTCGGGTACAGATAGCATATGACATAGGTCCTTTGTCTCATACCGGTGATGATACCTTCGGTATTAACGAGAGAGATCCTTTATCTGTCTGGGTGATGACCTCACAATTGCAGGTTATTTCTGAATCCGCTTCTAGGTGTTGCGGACCTTGAAACCAAAAGGAAATGTATATGAAAAGTATATAATATGATATGATATGAGAAGCATAGCCTTGCTATGCGATGAAAGTATAAACGGTCACAAGAATAAGAAGTACAATATAACTTGATATGAAAATAAGTATATAAACACAAGAAAAGTACAGAAAGTATACAAAAGCACAAAGTATAGGATAGATAGGAATAAAAAGCATTACAAATGTATATGAAGTATAGGAATAGTACGAGGATAACGGAAAGTATACAATGGTACAAATTATGAAAGTGAAGGAATGCGATAAATCCTTAGAGCCAGAAGATGAAAAAGACATAGACTGAGACATGCTATGTAACTTTGACAAGAGCCAGGGCATTGAAAGACATATAACAAGCGTGGCTTGATTGAACACATGACAAGTATAGGAATATGTAAAGTACCGAAATAGAATCTGAAGGAAATATAAAATAAAGAGAGATGCCAAAGACATAGAACATATAACGAAAAAGATTGACATACGTAGGAAAATAAGATGATAAGGAATTGAGATTATAGAAATATGTTTAGATTTATATAATGCATATGTATAAACTTGTGTGATGCCATTGGTGTTGTCATGCCATGTTCACCTAGCGTAAGCTTGAATGCAGTGTTCAATCCGTGTAGATTTGAAGAGGAGAAAGAGGAAAGCGAAATGCAGTCGATCCATAATCGTGGTAGGTCAACACGTGATAAAGGGTCCATTGGAAGATTTTTGTATAATGTATAAGTCTTTTTGTTTTTTTTTTGCAAACAATGTAAATGTTGAACATTATTAAATATGTACATGTATAAGTAATTGTATAAGTAATGGGACTCCGTATATGTGTATAGATCGTGATGGACACCACTCCGGTGGTAATGCTTTTGTATATGTGCAAATGATTTTTGTTATTACAGAAATTGTTTGTACACAGTAAATGCAGTCTGAATCGAATGAAAGAGCAGAGAGTGATAAGAGTCGATATAATAGTATATGTAGATGACCTTCGGCCGGACGGTTCGGATCAGCCGTCCGGTTGGACCGGGATCCGAATGGGCGTGGCGAATTCATCGAAGTCTGCCAGATGTATGTAGTAGAGAAGAAGAGGGGCTCAGAGTGCGGTGATGGTGACATGCTTTAAGTTTCATCTAGTTGAGATTATCTGACGGATTCTTGGATTATGGATTCGGCATGTTCTTATCATATGACGCCCAATAAAGATTGGTTTGACACTTGTAGGTTAGTAAATTCTAGTTTTGTTCTAATGGGTAATGATGCTTCATGCTGGGTTGTCGGAATGGGTAATATCAAAGTTAAGATGTTTGATGGTGTCTAAATTTAGAGCGTTTATTAGTGATGTTAGACATGTATTACAATGACTGAGGAAAAATATGATTTCATTGGGAACTCTAGACGCTAATGGTTTTAATTACAAATCTGCCAATGGAGTAATAAAGGTGAGCAAATGTGTCTTGGTAGTGATGAAGGGGTAGAAGCTGGCAGGGAATATCTACAAACTAATGGGTACTACAATTATAGGTGGAGCTACAACCGTGGGCACAGGTTAGGCAGTTGACCTTGGCATGTCTTGATTTAGGGCATATGGGTGAGCGTGAGATAAATAAGCTTCAGAGAAAGATATTGAAGGTGTCAAAACATGCAAGCTTGAACTACTTTTATGCAAATATTATTTAGGGAAACAAAATGCAGTGACGTTCAAAATAGCCACACATAAAATAAAAATGATTCTTGATTATGTTCTGTGGGCGTTTAGGGACGATACAGGCATCCTTAGGAGCGAGTGTATATTTTCAAGTCTTATTGATTATTTCTCATGGAAAGTTTGGGTGTACTTCATGCGGCACAAGTTAGAAACATTTGCCAAATTCAAGTTGTGGAAGACTGAAATGGAAAACCAATAGGGAGGAAAATCAAATTCCTCGAGAGCCGGATAATGGTATGATTACCACGGACTCAAGATTCACGAGTTGTGTAAGGGCATGGGATTAGAACTGCTTCAGTTCGGAAGACACTACAACAAAATGGTGTGGCAGAGAGGATGAATAGATCTATAGCTGAAAGAGCTCGGTGTATCAGATTAGTTGGGAGTGAAGGATTGTGGGGTGTTGATATGGCATGTTGCGATCAATGGGTGCAAGGGTAGCATTGAATGGAAAGTTGCGGATGAGAATGTGGACATGTGGTGAGCTGCGAGTTAGAGTGTTCCGGATGCCTAGCCTGTGCACATTTGTTGGAAGAGGAGAGTTCGAAGCTTGATCATAGTCCACAGATAGTGCATTTTTCGGGGATATCAAAGGGTAAAAAAAACTTTAGTTTGTGGGATCGAAGGCAAATAAGGTGGTGATCGATGAATGTGATTTTTTGATGAGAAAGTCATGTTGTGTGAATGCTCGGAAAAGAGGCAGGCTCATGAAATCATTCTGATGATGAATATGTGGTACAAGTGGAGCTAGAGGACTCATAATGCAAGAGATAATGCTTAGAATGTAGAGGAGCTAGTCTGAAGATCGACAGCCCTATGGTATAACCCTGAGATAGAACAAACACTATCAGCCTTTGAGTATGGTTTGATTTGGTTTCTTATGCACTGTGTGGCTAGTAGTGGGGATCCTACTAACTTTTAGAAGATGTAGTACATAACCAGAGAATAGGTAGATTTGGATGGGTCTTTATGGAGGAGGAGATCTGATCTGTAAGAACTAAACATGGGGTTAATTGGAACTTGCTTCCTAAGGGGCCTGGGCTATATGAGTAGAGTGGGTGTACAAGAAGAAAGAAGCAATTTCAAAAAATGAGGGTGAAAAGTTTAAGGCTCTTTGTAGCAAAGGTGCACTCACGAAGCATAAGGTTGACGCAGTGAGATTTTTTTCCCCCATCAATTAGGACATACTCTGATAGGACAGTGTGTTGAGTTTGGTAGTGTATTTTGATATATAGTTGAAGCATATGGATGTAAAGATAGCTTTTCTTCATGGTGAGTTAGGAGGCTGATGTTATGTGACAGAGAAAAGTTCTCAACATGGAGATGAAAACTTGGTTTGTAAATTGAAGAAATCACTATGGAGTTGAAGCAATCCCAGAGGCAATGAATATGAAATTGACTCCTATATGATTTGAATTGACTCTAGATGTAGTATGACTATTGTGTTTATGTGAAGAATCTTGATGGTGGTTCATCTATTTTTTTGTTGCTTTATGTGGATGATATGCTGATTACTGCAAAGAGTATGAGTGAGGTCAACAAATTGAAGATCTTGTTGAGAAGAGAATCATGAAGGATTTGGGTGCGGCCAAGAAGATTCTTGGGATGGAGATTCACAGAGAGAGAGCTCTAGGGAGATTATCGCTATCTCAAAGTAACTATGTTAGGAAGGTGTTGGAGAGGTTCAACATAGAGAATGCAAAACCAGTAAGTACACATTTGGCGAACCATTTCAGATTGTCTACTACATAGTGCCCAAAGACAGATGATGATGTACAAGACTTTTGAAAGGTCTCATATGCAAGTGCAGTGGGGTTCTTAGTGTATGCTATGGTTTGTACAAGACCAGATTTGGCACAAGTTGTTAGTGCGGTAAGCAAGTTTCTATCGAATCCAAGACGATCACATTGGGATGCAATCAAGTGGATCTTCAAATACTTGAGGGGGACTATAAACTATGAAATCATGTTCAGTAGACAACAGAGTGTTCCTTCAATTGTGGGATATGTAGATGCGGATTATGCAATGGATTTGGATGACAGGAGGTCCACCACAGGTTATGTGTTCACTATAGGCGGAGGACCTATTTGTTGGAAGTCTATGGTACACTCCTTAGTTGCATTATCTACTACTGAGTTAGAGTATATGGCGGTGAAATTTGAGAAGGCTGCTAAAGGAAGCAATGTGGCTTGCAGGATTGGTCAAGGAGCTGGGTATTCAACAAGGTGGAGTTTAGTTGCATTGTGATAGTCAGAGTGCCATCCTTTGGACAAAGAACCAAGTGTATTATGCAAGGACCAAACACATAGATTTGAGATTTCACAAGAATAGGGAGTTGGTATCTTCTGGTGAGTTATTGCTTGAGAAGATTCATACTTCTGAGAATGCAACATAAATGTTGACAAAACTTGTTACCACAGAAAAGTTCAAGCACTACTTGGACTTGATTAATATCTCTAGATGCTAGATGAGAGATGCCTTGACCTACTGCCTCGGGTGGAGTTTTCAAGCCATGTTTAGTTCGAGAGATCTGTGAGGTGGAGTGTTGTGGCATTGTGACATTGAGACAGTGTTGAACAAATCGGCAATTACCCTTTAGGCATATCACTCTTTGTTGGAAGTGTGAAAATAATAGGTTGGGGGTGGTACAGTACGGTATATTTAGGGTATAAAGGTATTTTTTGTAATTTGGTAATATCCAGAGTTATTATAAATACCCTCTTATATAACCTTATTTTGTGATAGTGAAAAATTCAAGCCACTGTTCCCATGAATGTAGGCACATTGTTGAACCACGTAAAATCTTATGTGTATTCTTCTTGTTTGCTTCTTTGATTCTTATCACTATGGTTGCACGATTCACAACAACAAGAAAAACATATGAAAACCTAGATATTATGGAAGATATAATCATTTTCTTAAGGAAGAAAATGATGGAAAAAGGCTAGAGTTTTACTTTCGCACCAAAGTATATCATCTTAAACTTCAAATTGGTATAAATACTTGATATGGATTCAACTTTGAATTTTGGATTACTTGATTTGGTTTTGATTTCATTTAATTAGATATAAATGTAAAGAATATGATGATGATCTTCTTAAAGATTATGATCATTTAAGATATTTAGTAAAGGAGGATCATGTGTTTGTTATCTATTTTGTATTTATAATTTGGTTTCATGACTTGCAGAAGGTGAGCATTCAATATTTTATAGTTTTATATGAGAAAAATGAAAAGAAAAAATACATGTGATAATTATATGTTTGCTGAAAAAAGAAGAGACAGAAACATAAGAGGAAAGATAGAAAAAAATGAAAATTTTATAAACATTTTTTTGTTATTTGATTATTCTTCAAAATATTCTTAAAAATTAAATGAGTTGAGGAATGCTTTAGTCATAAAAAAAAATTTGAATTGAACTTCTGAGGAATGTTGTCTTCTAAAACTTTTTTCATTTTTTTAGAAAAAATAATAAGAAATTTAGCCCTTTTTCTAATACTGAATTTTTATTTGTTTTTTCTTTTTCGTTCTCATGTCATCCAAACGTTGGAGAAAAAGTAACTTTTAAGAAAAAAAAGAAGATATTAAAGGCCCATTTGTTTCTTGTTTTTTAAAACTGTTCTTAACAACAATTTTTAAATTAACATTATTTTGATGTTATTTGAAAACTATTATTGTTCATTGAATTTAGTGTTTCCTGTATTCTTTGTGCAATTTCCAAACAAATTTTTTTTGGAACAAAACGTGTTTGTTGGAGATATTTCTTACCATAATTTTAGGCAAAAATAAAATTGCATGTTTTCCAACAGTGTCGCGTAAGATGGTAAATTCAGTTGTGTGACAAAACTTTCCTTATTTGGTAAACATAAATTTTGGGCCAATATTATGCAAATTATAAGACATTATTCTCTAAGATAAATAAGGAAAAATAGAAGAGGATATTGGGTAATATTGGATGGAAATTCAGTTGTGTGACAAAACTTTCCTTATTTGGTAAACATAAATTTTGGGCCAATATTATGCAAATTATAAGACATTATTCTCTAAGATAAATAAGGAAAAATAGAAGAGGATATTGGGTAATATTGGATGGATCAAACCTAGAAGATTGAATCTTATTTGGTGAGATTTCTATGAGAAGAAGATATTGCATTAAGATGAATATGGAATGAAGTCAGATTTGTCCGATTGACCTATTGTGATAGATTAGGAAGCATGAAGCTATAAATTTTTTGAAGAGAATATCTCTTAGAGGCTTTTAAATAAGTGAGAAGACGTTAATGCAATGGAGAGTGAAGAGTGAAGGTAGCACAAGAACACAAACAAAGGAGATTGATTGGAGAAGTTATTCAAGGGTGAAGTAGTAACTGCGGTATTGCTCACAATCATGATGATGTGCAGATTTTCATACTCATTGTTGAATGATGTTATTGAAACTGAGAGGAGTCTAGGTAGGAGAATGAATGGAGCTCATTCTATGTTTCATTGTGAGAGTATTAGGCGAAGAAGATGTTGGAGAAAGGGAGAGTCTTGTCTCATATAAAGGCAGGCATGTAACCCCTAATTGATGTATAGTAGGCCACATATATTGGGAGAAACCGCCACGTGGATGTAGGCAATAAATAGAATCGCTTGACCAAACTCTTATGTCCTTGTGTGTGTAGTGGTTTATATTCTCATATCTCCCCTGAGTTTAATTTCTATGTTTAGTTTAGTGATGCCTTATCTTGATAAGAATGCAATCTAGACAGTGGTGTATCTCTTGATGCAACAAATATATATATCACTATCAAAACAAATAGTTTTTCTCTTTCAAGCACCATTAATTGTAAACAAATAGACCCAAAGAACTTAGGTGACGTTTGTGTTTTTTTAATGATGAATATAACTTTTTTTGTAAATACTACATAATATGGTTAAGTATTTAGTGGTTTAAAAAAAATAAAAAATCAGAATTTTAAATTTTATATAAAGTTTGAGAAAAGCTCATCATGCCTAATTCAAATGGTAAAACGCTCACAATTTTAAATAGACATAAGGCATAAGGAGGGGAGGTTCTAGGTTTGAATTCCAATGAGGACAATTTACTACCTTGAAATTACAATGCTATATATTAAGATTATTTACTACCTCGAAACTACGTGTATTAATATATATATATATATATATATATATATATATATATATATATATTTATTTATTTATTTATTTTGAGAAAATAAATTTTAAATACAAAATTTGAAAATACAAAATTTTTTTTTAACAACTAAGCACTTTGTTATAATGCTTGATTAATTGTCCTTAGGATTCAAACCTAAGATGGCCCCCTCTCAGACTCCCTCATTTTTAATCTTTGAAAGGCTTATATCTACCAATTGAACTAGACATATGGACACATATCCTTTATTTAATTAGCATAAAACATAGTTTGTTGTATTAATTTTGTATCTAAACACTTTGGTTATAATATGGTAAAAACGGTCCTCACTAGGACTCGAATCCTTCACCTCCTTATATCTCTGTATTCTTGGTCAGCACTCTGCCCATAGGCTAGACATAATGGGCAATTGGGTTTAAAATATGATTTTTTTATATTTGAATTTTTAGTTTCAGAAAAACATTGTAATAAAAGAATAAGCAAATTCAGCCAAACATTTAAAAAATTTAGCAATGAGTCACCAAAAAAATTAAAAAACAAATAGCCTAAATAGTACCGTAAAAAGCCAAAAAATAAACGTAACCTATTTTTCTTAATGTTTTTTTTACAACATTCAAATGCTGGGATTACAGGTCATGCGTTCATTTAATCGTATTATCATTAAAATAAATCTATGATTTGTTATTATTTTATTATCAGAGATGAGTTTGAATTCAATGATCTGGAATATTGTGTGTTAATTTCCGTATTAAATCTCAACAAATGGTATCAGAGCTAGATTGAATTTAAATATTCAAAATCATTGTTTTATAAAGATTAAATTTTGAGATTTATCTTCGATTAATTCGTCTCACTAAAAAAATTAATTAAACAAAATAAAGACCAGCCTCAACGCGTAGAAGGAAGATTTTTATTTTCCTTGCATGACTAGATGAAATGTCGGTGAGGCGCTGGTTTGGCATCCAATCAGGTGGCCGTTTTTCGGGGCGCCATTCTTTGGCCGTTCGGTAGTGGCTGAACCCAGCTAGATTAGGAAAACTGATAAAGGAATAGAATCACGACAGTTGGCGATTTGTCATTATCACTTATTTGAATATGGCGGGAATTCTCTTTTAAGATGTCCATGTATCATGTGAGTTTGAACCTTTATTAAATTATTAGTACCTCATCGATGAATGCCCGATTTCTTTGATTTTATTATGATTGATTATTAGATCAGATGATTATTAAATATACTATTTCCTTGATTTTAACTCAAATAAAAATTAATTTCATCTTGTGAGGAATTTTATCCAAATGACAATTTATAAATGTAAGGTTAACTAATTTGGATAGTTGCCAAGTAACCTAAATTAGTGAGCCTTATGTTGTGAATTGCATAAAAGGAATAAGGAACTTATAAAATTCTTAATAATTCTCTTTATAATTGGGAGGAGAAATGAGACTAACCGAAAAGAAAGTCAATTTAATTAATTATTAATTAATGGTTTTATTTTGTGTTGCTTAGAAAGGTAAAATGGATGCCAAAGGTAGCGATATAAATGACACAAAATGGTAGTGTTTTAAAAGCTCCTCAGTAGACATTGGATATGTTAAAATTTACCCGAGAGAGTTTTTAATGATATCAATAGTTCATTTTCTTCATTTTTATACTTGAGCCTTATTGCTTGAGCATTATTCTATTTTGTACAGTTTTCCACTTAGATTTTACTCTACATCTAGAATATTTATTTTTGGGTTGAAGACTTTTCTAAAATGGTATGAAAGGGTTCAATTCTCATGAGGCGTATTGGATCTTGACTTGGCTTTATGCGGATAAACCTCACGAAGCAACGGATGTGATACTCAGGAGCAAGTGGAACAATCAAAGCACGGGCAGATCAATGAGACTGATCGATGTTTATGAGAATGACTATTGCCAATAATATCAAGACCTCTCTCCCTCAAACCGAGTTTGCCTCGGAATTTCTGAAATCTGTTGAGGAGCGCTTCAAACGCGCTGATAAGTCCCTTGCAGGCACATTGATGGCTGAATTGACCACCATGAAATATGATGGTCAGAAAGGTATTCAGCAACATATTTTAAACATGACTGAAAAGGCTGCAAAGCTTAAGACAAGAAGGACATAATCTTGCTCTTGTTGTAACTCATGGATTCACGAAGAAGAAAGGAAAATTCAAAAAAGGAAAGAACTTTCCACCTAAGAAAAGTGGACCTGGGGAAGGTAGCCAGAGTCATGACAGAAAATTCACGATGGATTGCTGCCTGGCAGAAAAGGCATATGAGAAGGGTGTATCAAGCGCAAGGCGGTTCGAAGAAAGAGAGTTCATATCTGACCGGGAAACCAAAGGGAAAGTGAAAAGTTCCTACATGTGATCGTCTCAAGGTTGGAGTGATAGGCGTTGTTTTTACTCGCTTACTAACAGGGAAGCGGGTCCTTCGGATGGATCTTTTAAACACTTTTTATGTACCTTCTATCTCTAAATTTAGTTTCCTTGTCGAATTAGATGCTCTGGATGTGCAATTTGTCAGTTTTTGGACAATTAAGTTTGATGTTAAATTATATTACGATTGGTTATGGTATTTTATATAGTGGTTTTATATAAAAATTTTCTTGAATCGCTAATTTACCTGACTATGAAAGTAACCACTGCATTCAAATGTTGGTTCCAAAAGCATTGGCTTAATTAATGAAAATTCTTCAATCTTGTGGCACAAAGACTAGGAGGCACATCTACAGGGAAAGGGTGAAATTAGTGAAGGAAGGGATTTTACAAAATCTTGACTTCACTGATTTTCAATAATGCGTGGATTGCATAAAGGAAAGCAAACTAAACATGCAAAGAAAGGTGACACAGTAATAGAGCTCCTTGAAGAGATAATTCATAAAGATGTTGGCGGGCCACTCTACGTTCCATGTTTCTGGAAATATTTTATCACCTTTATAGATGATCTATCTCATTATGGTTATGTTTATCAATACATGAAAAGTCTCGAGCCATTGACATCTTAGAATGTTATATGAACCGAAGACAATTAGATAAAAAGATTAAATTGTGAGATCAAATGGCGGTGAATATTATAGTGAGATATGATGATCAGGACAAAATCACACAATTATTTACCAAATTGTAGAAAAACATGGCATTCGTGCTTAGTACCACATTATAGTACGCCCTGACAGAATGGTATTCTGTTACGAAAGTATGTCGCACATTAATGGAAATGGTGGAGTATGATGAGTTACTCTTCTGTACCTATTTCATTGTGAGGTGAAGCCTTAAAAACCTGTCTGTATATCTTGAGCAGAGTTCCTAGTAAAGTGATTCAAACTCTTTAGAGGTTATGGGCTGGTAGGAAACCTAGCTTGAGACATATACATATATGGGGTTGTCCGGTGGAGGCAGAATCTAACTTGAGAAAAGCTTGAGATTGAAACGATATCTAGATATATTTCATTGGCTATCGGGATAATCTGAAAGTGGAGATTTTATTGTCCTAACCATAGTGTGAGAATAGTTAGAGCAGTAATGCGATTCTTAGAATGGCGAAATTAGTGGGAGTAATGAGCCAAGAAGGTAGATGTTGAAGAGATAAGAGTGGATATCCACGCCTCTTTTTACCTTGAAATTATTGTCCCTTAACTTTTATTCAACAAGTTGAGGAAAATGAGCAACATAATAGAGATGGTTCATTACCACTTAGGAAAATATTGCCATTGAAAATCTTTGTAGAGCCACCACAATTGGAGTTCTTGAGGAGATCTCAAAGAGAAAGGAGACCTGCCATTCACAGGATGATTGTAAGCGAATTGTATTTCTGAGAATCTGAGTTTTGATATTAGGATAAGGAAGGATCTGGTTTCATTTCTGACCATGGAAAGTGATGATTCTAGTAAATGGATGGAAGCTATGAATGAAGAGTTAAAATCTATGGCCCATAACGATGTACGGGATCTGTCAGAGTACCTAATAGTTTGTAAACCGTCATTTATAAATGGGTCTTTAGGAAATGGCCTTATTGAGCGATATTGGTGATTTAAGGCCCACATGTATGGCCAAGTTTCACTCAAAGGAAGGTAATAGATTCTGATGATACCTTCTCGATTTCAAGAAAGATTCACTTAGAATCATCATGGCACTTGTAGCTTATTTTTATTTAGAGTTACATCAAATGGATGTGAAAATTGCATTCTTAAATGGGAATTTGGATGAAGATATCTACATGGAACAACCCGAAGGATTCGCAAAGAAAGGAAATGAACACCTAGTTTACCAAATTAAAAGAAATCCATTTACGGTCTTAAACAAGCTTCAGAGACAATGGTAATATTAAGTTTAATCATACCATTACATCTTCCCAGTTTAAAGAGAACATTATTGATCAGTGTATATATCTGAAAGTTAGTGGGAGCAAGTTTATATTTAAATCTTATTATGTGGATGATATTTTGCTTGCTAGTAGTGATCTTGGTTTTATTAGGTGAAACCAAGGAACATCTCTCTAAAAACTTTCATATGGTTGATATGAGTGAGGCAAACTATGTTATTGGCATCGATATCTTTAGGGATCAATTAAGGGAATTCACTAAGTTTATCCTCATAAAGGGATATATTGATCGGGTTTAGAGATTTAATATGGAGTCATGTTCATCGGGTATTGCACCTATATTGAAAGTGACAAATTAAGTAAATACGATTGAGAATAACATGGAAAGACAAATGAAAATTCCCTTATCTGTCGGTGTGGGGAGTTTGATGCAGCTCAAACATGTCTGAGACCGAGATATGATCAGCTTTTCTTTGTAAGGCATATTAGGAAGATACAAAGTGATCGAGTTTGAACAACTGGAAAGTTGCAAAGAGGTGATGAGGTACTTCTGAGGACAAAGATTATATGCTCACATATAAAAGATACGAACAATTAGAGTTTATCGGTTATAAGTTCTAATTATAGTGGTTGTCTCGATGGCTTAAAGTCAACTTAGGTTGTCTTTATGCTGTGAATGAGGCGTCTCGTGGAAAGTGAAAAACAATCAATTACTTTGCTTCATCACGATGGAGGCGAGTTTTGTTGCTTGTTTGAAGCTTCAAGTCATGCTTTATAGTTCTGAGATTTTGTCTCGGGGCTTGGTGTTGTGAGCTCTATTGCTAAACCTTTGAGAATATATTGTGATAACTTTTATGTGACTGTTTCTTCTCTAAGAATGGCAAATTTTCTAGTGGATCGAAACACATGGATTTAAAGTATTTAGTTATTAAAGAAAGAGTCGAGAGAAAACGACAAGTGTCAATTGAAAATATTAGGACCACACTTATAGTTCTTGATCCATTAACTAAGGAGTGTAACATCCCGAAAATATACCTACTTGATTTTGGACTTGTTTAGGAGTATATTATAAGCTAAATGGAATTTTGGGAAATAAACGAGGGCAGGTGGTCGAGAGTCGAGGTAAAGTGGTAATTACCACTTGAGGACCCAAAGGTAATAAAGCCAGATGGGATGCCAAAATGAAATTTAATAAGTTATATGCCAAATGACATAAATCCATAAGTTATATGCCATTATGGAAATAGAGAAAAGATAGAATAGAAATAAGAGAGAGATGGGGGGATCAAAAGGCAAATATGGAAACTTAAAAGTCAAAAATGAGTTTTTGTTTTGGCCAAACATGGCCTTAACAAACATGGGTTTTAAGACCAAATTTGGTCTCCAAAAGAGAGAAAAACGGGAGAGAGGGAAAAGAGCAAGAGGAGAGAGAGAGAAGAGGAGAGAGGAAGAGAGAAGAAGAAGAGAAGAAAGAGGAGAAGCAAAGCGAGGTATGGAACTTTGGTTTTGTATGAAGCTGAATTCAGTATGGATTTATGGAATTCTAAGGCTTGGTTTAGTTAATAGCTTGTCTCCAAAAGCTAGAAGTTTGGTAGAATTCATTCTAACCTTGGATCTCTTGAAATTAGGGTTGGTAAAACTATATGGAACAAAATTAGGTATAGAATCCTCCCTTTTGGGTTGGATACATGTTAAATGAAAGGGGAAATTGAGTTAGGGTTTGATCAAACCCTAACAAATCTTAATTACTTGAATGTGTATGGGTGGTAACCCATATTAGAGAATGATTGGGAGAGATTAATGGAAAGTTTTTGAAGAAGACAAGAAGTGAAGAGGAATTGGTAGAAAAGTGATTATAAGATGAATTTGAGTGATCTTGGAAGTGGAGTTATGAGGTATAAGAGTTGATTGGGGTTGAAACATATGGAAAAATGTGAGAACTTAACCATTACAGGCACTTTGCGGAGAGTTCTACGGTGGGAACTTGAAGTTCTACCAGTGCAACTTTGATTCTGGTCATTTTTATTAAAGTTCTACCGGTGAAGTTAAATTTCTGGTAGAATATTCTGATTTCCCAGTTTCGACCAGTTTTGTATTTTGGCCATAACTTGCTCATTTCTTATCGATTTGAGTGATTCAAGTGGCCATAGATGAACTTCAGGAGAACAATATGAAGTACAATAATTATCTCAAATTCTGACTCTAAGTGGCCAAGATTCACTCAAAGTGGGGCCCATGTTCAAGTCAAATTCTGCATCCGTGAACATAAGGTAGTCCGAGTTGTTTGGACGTAATAGGAGTCTCGGTGCTCGGGTGGGTGATTCAGTTGGAGATGAACCCTTAGCACCTTAGCTTTAAATAAATTACAAGGACCTATTGGCAAAATATGAAATTAAAGACCCCGGAAAAAATAGGTAATCTGAAAACAAATTAAAGGGTAATCAGTAAAATGACTCGTTGGCATAAAATGCCATAACTTTAGTTTGGATGATCCGATTGGATTGATTCCAATTCCTAAGTAAAATAGATTCATAGAGGAATAAGAAAATATGAATGAGGTGTGATCTCATAGACATCATACTTCATAAGTATATGAAGTGCAATATGTATAGATATGTTCATAAATCATGAATATGATATTAATATAGGATATGTCATAAGATATGATAGGTATAAGTCATAAGATATGATAAGATATGATAGGATATGTCATAAGATACGATAGTCTAAAAGTACTGAATTGATATAGGCACATATAGATATAAGATTATATATTTGTGAACATATAGTTAATATACATGAGCAGATAGATGGAACTATGATAGAAATATAGAAAGTATATGAGTAGGTAAAGACATGACAGGAATATGTAAATGATAGGAATATAAGATAGACACGAAAGGAATAAGATGGAACACGCTAGGAACATATGATGAAAAGACATAAATGATAAGAGCAGTAGAGATAAGCAAGATGACAAAGCATAGGAATGAGAACAATTGCATAAATGATAGGTACATATGAAAATGTGAATGGTAAGCTACCTGATAGGATTATAGAAATGCGAGGATAGCTAAATCATGATAGAAATGTATTAATGATATAAAGAGAGATATATGAATATAGAAAGCTATATATGAATATAAGATTGCAAAGAGTGCATAGATGCATTCATAAAATATGATAGACAAAACTAATGATAAAGAACAGAATATGAATATATGTATTATATATATATATATATATATATATATATATATATATATATATATATATATATGAAGTAAATGTGAAACTACGATTATGAGAACTAATACGAGTAAAGTAACGATGAAGTATATGTGTAAGCAAATATGATAACAATAGTTATTCATGCTTATGAGATATGTCTGAAAAATGTAATAAAAGGTGATTATGCAGGACTGGTAGAGGATAGATAGGCATGCATAGAATACGAATCTTGCGGCATATTCGTGGAGGAATGAATATTGGTACGTTTGGGTCGATGATATAGATCCGTTTGGATCGATTGGCCACATAGAGTCACCATAATAGACCGAAATCAACATGCCGTACGGTGATAGTACCTTTAGGTACACATAGACGAAATCATTGTCGTACGTTGATAGTACCTTTGGGTACCTGACCAGGCAGAGATCCTTTGCCTCAAATGTTGATAGTACCTTCGGTACACATAGTTTCCAAATCCGCTTCTAAAGGTATTTGCGAGACATGAAACCAAAAGGAAATGATATGTATAGAAGATATGACTGATATGAGAAGTATAACCTTGCTATCATAGATGAAAATCTGAACATTATAAAAACAAGTAGTACAATATAAATTGATATGAAAATAAGTATATGAACCTGAAAAGTAATAAAAGTATACAAAAGCACAAAGTATAGGATAGATAGAGATAGAGAGCGTGCAAATGTATAGGAAGTATAGGAATGATACGGGGTAACGGGATATGAAAAGTACAAGTGACACATATAATAGGAAGGAGTATACAATAGTACAAGTGTAGAAAGTGAAGAATGCAATAAATCAAAGAGGCAAGAAAGATGAGAAAAAGACATAGACTAGAGACATGATATATAGCTTTACGAAAAGATTACAGGAACATTGAAAAGACATATGACAAGTGTGGAAGATAAACACATGACAAGCATGAATATGCAAAGTATAGAAATAGGAATACGATAAAAGTATAGATAAGAGATTGACCAGACATAGAATATATAGAGAGAAAAGATTGACATGCAATAGAAATGTAGAGATGATAAGTAATTAAAGTTATATAAATATGTATAGATAGATAATATGCATATGTATAAACATGACGATGCCATTGGTGGTTGTCCGTGCTTATGTTCCAGCTAAGCGTAAAAAGCTTATGCGGTGTTGATCGTGTAGGTACGGGAAGAGACAAGGATAGAGGGCGGGGACATTCCATCGGCCGAGCGAGGCCATTTCGAGGAGATAGGTGCTCATCAGTGGCCCCTTGTGATCGAAGTTTTGTAATGAAATAAAAATTGTAATAGGTACAAGTAAAGGGACTCTTGTATATGTGTATAGATTGTGATGGACACCACTCGGTGTAGTTCTTTGTTTTGTATAAAATGATTTTTGTTTTTACGGAAATTGTTGTATACCCGCAGTGAATGCAGCTCACGAGGAAAGAAGCAATTCGATAGAGTCCCGATATACCGATATAGATAGCATCATGGGACTTGGTTCGGATCCGCGTCAGGTCGGGCCAGGATCGGGCGTGACAAAATTACCTCAAGGCATATTTAGAACATATGTAGCAAGGATGAGGCCTTTTTGGTAATCCATAATATGTATGATAATGAATGGTGGTTATGTAATTGACAATTCTTATTAAAATTGTTTTTTTATTCTTGTTTTCAATTATGGGTGCCGCGTTTTATTGTTGATAAGCAAGAATTTATCTGACAAGACAAATTACGAGGGAGCTATTTGGCATTATGGAGTGAGTTAATAGGAGTTATGATGTGTGGTGATGGAAGGAAACATGACATTATGGTCATGTGACCGCCATGTTCATTTATAAATCAGCCCTGATTCGATATTATGGTATATTATGACTTTGGGCGTATTGGCTAGGATTTATTGAAATAAATGATCCCAGCAGTGTCAAATTTATTTTCCACTATATTTTATGTGTAAACTAAATATATTATAGTTTTCATAATCGGTTTATGGGCCAGTGGAGAATGTTATTTCCACATTAAAATTAAGTGGGTGACACTAACCTAGTGTTTGCCAATTGAAAAGAATATGAATATCTTTAAACTATTATAGAATGTTACCCTTGATGGAGTGGGTAAATTATATTAAATATAATTTATTATTTTGGAATAAGAATAATTTATTAATAATAAATATAATTTATTATTTTGTAATAAACGATTATTCGAATAACACGTTTAGAGCAGTTTTTAGGCGTGTATTCTTAGCCATCTTCTCTATATATATATATATATATATATATATATATATATATATATATATATATATATATATATATATATATATATCTTCTCTCTATATATATATATATATATAAAAGCCGCTTCATGTGCTGATTTAGGGCACTCTTCTATCAATTCTGAGAAAACAGTGCATTGTATCAAAGAAGTTGATAAGGAAAGAAGAGATCAAGATTGAATCTATAGAAACTGAAAAGAGGAAATCATCTCATGACTCATCATTCAAGCGATTTATGCAATCTATATATATATTTATTATTTATTATTATTTTATTATCAGAGATGAGTTTGAATTCAATGATCTGGAATATTGTGTGTTAATTTCCGTATTAAATCCCAACAGGTACTACTATTGATTCTTGTATAGGTGTATCATATCCCACACGGGAATTAGGAAAAATTTACGATATTATATAAGTATAGACTAATCTCAACCTAATAAATATGTTTTAAAACTATGAGGGCTCTGGAGTGGACTAGATTAACTCCCCTTAAGTTCATTATATAAAAGCCAAATATTACATGCTTGTCTCCTTTTTTACAAAGTTTGCTCAATTTAAACATGTACCGGGCTTGGTTGTTTCCTTGACCTTCATCACATTCTAGTCGAAACGGATATCCTTGAGCCTTGTAAATTAGCTACATGGGAACATGCACTTCCACTCGATGTTGAACACATGGATGATTGGCCTAAAATGCGAGGTCATCCCTCACGACGTGACACGTCGAACAAAAGGATGGTGCTCCACTATCCTACTAACTCCTAAGACAGAGAACGAATAGGAGAGTAAGACCTGCACTTACAAGGTCTATTTTTTATTCTAGTATAGGCGTATCATATCAAGGGAGAAAGGACAAGTTTATGACATTATATAAGTTAGGCTCATCTTAACTTAGTAAACACGTTTTAAAACCATGAGGGCCTTGGAGTGGACCAGATCAACTCTAGATGAGTTTATTACATGAAAACCAAACATTGCATGCCTGTCTCCTTTTTGACCAAGTCAGCTCCATTTAAACACATATCGGGCTTGATCGTTTCCTTGCCTTCATCACGCCCTAGTCGAAACGGGTATCCTTGAGCCTTGTGAATGAGCTAAATGGGAACATGCACTTCCACTCGACATCAAACACTAGGACGATTCGCTTGAAATACGAATCATCCCTTAACCAAGCTTGTCTTGACACCTTTACAAGGTCTATAAAAGGAAAGTCGGTAGCAAACCCTAGGTAGTCATTTGTGAAAGCATTTTAGGCTCTTTGATTCAAAGATGACAATATCTATACTAGATTATTACAATTTGGATGTGGCAAAACTACAGCATAAACTAACAAACAACAGGTAACACTACTTACTTCTGATTTATTTAGAAAAGGTTTCTAATGTGAACTTATTTAAAACAAATTAAAACAATCCACGAATGTAATAAATTTATTTTATTTGCTTGTCAAAATTAATTTTATATTTTTCCTCCTCTATATTAAAATAGAGAATTTAACTCTTATGTTCAATTTTCAAGTCACATGACAATAAATCAAGTTCAAGAATTTAGATACACAATTTTATTAATAATTTTTTACTTTTCACGATCAATCAAACATGAACTTATTATGTTGTTTGAATCAATCATAACCTTAATCCTTGATGATACGAAGATATTATAATTTTTCACGTCTATTCTACCAAGCTTATATTTAAAGGTCTTGAGGCATGCTTCCTTCAAAAAGGAAGAATAGAGAAATAAACATGTTAATTACAGATATATGATTTAAATTTAAGATCATTAATGACTTTCTGGTGAACTAAGCTTTAATATCATCTTATATTAATAGTTTTTCACTTTTTCTTTAGAAATTTTTTTTTTTAAGTTTGCAGGATTTGAAAATTTTAAATGAAGATATTGCAAGGAAAGGGAAAGAAAAAGTAAACTTACAATTCTTCTATTATGTTTTTAATGAATCTGTAAAGCTATGCTTTTTATATATGCATACAGAAGACTTGTATTATGTAAGACCTCAGCTAACTTATTTGCTCTACGAGCTACTAACAAACTATTAACAATACCAGACATAAAGAGTTTCTTTGTTGGCATTAAAAGTAAAAAGTAACATCAGCGCTTTGATTAATTTAATATCGGTGATTTTGGCGAAAAGGAGTCTTATTACTTACTAATTGTGGCTTTAAGTAAGAGTTTGAAATTAATTTAATAATAAAGCTAATTAAAAACGTGAAATTATGCATCAAGTATAATGTTTATAATAAAGAATATTGTGTTATTTTTTGTGACCCGAATTTGTTTTTGGGCCTATGTTCTACTCGAAGACCCGGTGCGACTTTTAAAAAAAAAAAAGTTGAGAAAAAAAGAAAAAGAAAATGGATTTGTTATGGTAGTGTAGGGGGTTGGGCTGTTAGGGTTTATTCCCTATAAACCGTATTTTACAATTCTCTTTGAAATTAATAGTGAAACTTTCTTTTATCTGATTTTATTTCACAAGTTCATCAAATCTTATATTTTTCTTTATTTTTGTGCGATTCATCATAACATATTGAAAGGTTGAAAAGTAGGAAACATGTAAAGCAATGGCTGCTCGCATCCACGGACCACCCATCACCTTCTTTTGTTGTAAACCTGATTCTAAAAGTCATAGCAATTATGACCATTCCTTATTCCTCTCAGCAATAATTATAGTTAAGGTTTTTTCTTTCTTTTTTTAAAGTAGTTAAGGTTTTTTTCTTAAGAAGGGTTCCTGGCCTGATGTTTGATTTTAGGAGGTAAAATTTTCTATATTTAAATTTACTAAAAAAAATAAAAAATCAAATATAATCACCAATTACAAAGGTTATTTTTAAATTTTGTTTTATTATTATTTTTTCTCTTTTTCTTATTTTCAAATATATTTTTCTTATTATTTTGACTAAAATATCTTCAAAGAAACAGTTTAAATCCCAGAAAGTATTAGGTAAAATAAAGATGAAGAGTAGACGGAAAAAAATTGTAGGTAAATAATAAATAAGTTTAAACTTAATAAATTAATTCTACATGTTTATTCAATCTTATTTTATTTGTTTTACTCTATTATATAAGGATCAAAAAAATATAAAAATACATAAAATTTTGAGGAATTTTGATTATAGTTGGTTTTTCATCATAAATTAGTAAAAATATTTTCTTAATATATTTTCTTTTTAATACTTTCAAGTTCAAATGGAAACTTAAGGTTACAATTTTGTTGAAAAAAATATTTATATAAGCAATATTTTAAAAATCAGGAGAGGAACCCATTGGATCGTCAGCAGTGAACTTTATGGTGATTCAATTCAGTTCTACCGTTCCTGCTGGTTGTCTGGTTCTACTACTGATTCCTTTTGTATGCAACTGAGGGTTCCAATCCTCTCATTTTTTAAAACATTGTAATTTAAAACACCAAAAATTAGGGATAGAAATGTTAAAAAAGCACTTGATAATTGTCAAAACTAATCCTATAAAACTGAGTTTTTAGAAAAGAAAAAAACAGATAATTTAACATGATATTAGGACAAGTTTGAAAGAGTAAGTAGGTGAAGTTGTTTCAGTTCCTGCTGAATCAAATACTTTGAAAGAAAAATGAACTAGTAAAAAATAAAAAAATCTCTCTCTTCTTTTTTGTTGACTTTTTCATTTTATTTTTCCTTCTGTTTTCATTAGAGCAAATGTAGACAGGCTTTACATGCAGGAAAGAAGTGCTTGATGTCTGGGTTAGTGCTTTGAAGGTGGGGCATAATTTTAGTGGGAAAAAAAAGGGTATAAATAAATAAATTATCTCATTTTCTTACCATGAACACACCCACTATCTAGGATGGTTGCATCCATGTGCTTTGATATTATGTCTTTCTTTCCATTTTTTTCTTGATCTTGAATCATCACCTCAGAATGAGAAAGTTTCCCATTAATGTTTACTTTAAAATATCTGTACATGTACATGATCAGATCAAGAGAAGACTATTCATGACTTTTTTTCTGTAATTTCAATTTCAAAGTTAGTGAAGAACATGGCCAAAAAAAGGTGACCGACAACATAGTGTCACCCATTGATAACTCCTCTAGGTGAAAGAGAAAAAACAAACAAACAAATGAGTTTCTTGGAAGCTGTCTTGATTGTGGCCTGTTACAATCTGCGCCCAGACATATCACTGGTACAATGAATGTGTATTAATTCTCTGAAACCTTTTGAAAGTGGGGATCCAGATTCCAAGATCACACTCATTTAAAAAAAAATTAATAAAGTCATTCTCAAATATGACAATACTAATTAGGAATAACACAAAGTTATGCATTTTTGGAGTGAGTAAATTTCTTGGAAGCTCCCTTAGTCGATGGTACATTTTAGGGTCTGTGCCCTGAATTTAACCAGATATGAATAGAGGTTCATATGTTAAAAGAAGGATGATATGAATCTAAATCCTGAATCCTAAAGTCTATGTTTGGTTCATATGTTCATATTTTAGGGTTCATATAATCCAGAAAATGTTAGGGAAAGGAAAAAAATAATAAGAAAAACTTCATTTCTTGAGTTTGGATATTGCCAGCATAAGGAAAAAATATAAGGAAAAAAAGGAAAAATTTACAATAATACCCTTGTTGCTCATAAAAATAGTAGAAAGGAAAATTTTAGGCTATATTGGAACCGGAAAATGTTAGAAAAAGAAAATTAAAAATAAAAATGGAGAAAAGAAAAGGTACGGAAGGAATATAAAATTTTTTTCCTTTATTAGGTTATCCATGGAAAACTCTAATTTGGAACCCAAAAAATAAAAGGGAAAAGAAAAAAATGCTGAGAAAAATGATTTTGCATAGTTTGGATGACATGGAAAACATAAGGGAAAAAAATACAAAGGAAAATATTGAGGAAAAAGTTACATTATTTTCCTTAAAAAAAAGTGAGGAAAATATTGGAGAAGAGTTGGGGAAAACAAAGGAAAATTTATCGGGCTCATTCTAACACTAGCTTCTCTCTGAAGGGGTTTCCTCCTATGGCTTCCAATCGCCGGAGAATATTCCAACGGCCACCACAACCCCCTTCGACCACCACCACCACCTTGGTCGCCTTTGAATCTTTCATTTTTAGGCACAACTCCACTCCCCAAATGAAGTTGTTGGAGATAGAATTATTAGATAGATAATTTTGTGGACTTAGCATAATTATTTACTCACTTACATAGCCAATTTATGTCATTAATGAGACTGACTTGTTTACTATTTTGTAGTACAGCTTTTGGTTACACACTCTCTATAAGACTCTACTTGGCCTATTGGACTGTAGGACTAACTTTCTTTAAAAGTCCATTATGACTTGCACAAACTATAAAAGGCCCAGAACAAGTAAAGAGTAGTATGGTGTATTTTATGATTAGGGTTTTTCAGAAATCAGATAGTGGTTTGAGAGTGGTGTGTTTATAAGCACTACTATTACGATGTTTTTCGTCTTACAGGATTATAGATATGATTTATCAATGGCTATGTTTGGAGGTTAATATATTTTATACTTTTCGATCCGTGTATCTTCTTCAAAATTTTCAAACAATTGGTATCAAAGCCAAAATATACAAATCTACATGGGTATTTTTTAGAGGGCTTCTAATAATCTTGAAGTTGAGATAATAATAATAACGAAAATATGCCAACATCAGAGAAGGGTTTATCGCTGTCCTGGAACATCTCTACATCTATTATGATTTCGCCTAGTTTCTATTGTTTGTCTTGGAGACATATTTTTAATTTAATATATGGCTTGAAAGTTCGGAATTGTATGTATACTCTAAATAAAATACACACACACATACATACATATATATATATATATATATATATATATATATATATATATATATATAGAATGAGAAAGTTTATTTTTTGTTGGACGGAATAATAGATACAATTATAATAGCTGAATTTCAATATTTTATCAAATGCCTTCATGTTCAATAATATCTTTTGCTGAAGAGAAGCTCAATGGTATGAAATATAGAGATAATATCATTTAAAAAAAGGAAAAAAAAAAGAGTGCCTTTAGCATTATGTAATCTAAGCCCCAGTGGGTAAGGACAGAACAACAGATAGACCCAACCACGGCTTGAATGAATATGGATGTCTACAGATGAGCACTAGTATATTCTTAAGGTTTTGTTTAAAGTATTGTGATTTGTTTAATGCATATGGATGAATACCATATGCATATTGAAGATAGTAACTATTTTGTCATATTTGTGCCTTCTACACCCATTTGAAATGCGTTTTTTGTTTTTCATTATTTTTTATTGTTATTATTAAGGCTTATTTTTTATATTAGGTCTATATGAACTCAAACCGTAGATCTCTCGGTAAAATAGATCAAACTGATTATTATCAAAATGATTTGAACTGTTTCAAAGACCCAACATGCATTTTTTTTGCATTGAGATCTTTCATTAACTAATATAAATATCAATTAGTTCGCCATATTTTTTCTTGATTGAAAGATAAAGAAATGGCTCTATGTGCTCTGATTCATTATTTTGAGTTTGATCCAAGAGCACTACCAAAGTTTTTTAGAGAGGGTTATCTTAGCGTGAGTGCATCATCAACCTGATCAACTTTAAGTTAAATGGAGTCTATTGATTCACGATTAAAAGTCAAATATGAAACTTAATACACTTTAAAGTTCGTAGGACGAAAAGAGATTTTTTTTAGGTCCTTATACTCATTAAGCCTAGCATTGAATAGACTTGGTATTCACCTTATCAATATCTCAAAAGATGGGTTCAATTTGATGTTTAAATTAAATGGGCACCCAAATCGGACCAAATCATTTTTCAAGTTAATGTTCTCTTGTTCCCTCAAAGTCATGGAGTAAGACATCGATTTCTCAATAAGATCAATGCATGATGGACTCTCTTGAAAATCATTGGCACATGTGTACTAAACGAGGTACTCTACCTAACTGAGTTATAACCCTTATAACATGATACATATTTTACCATGTATATAATTTCTTGTCAAGATGAATATTCCACCCTTAACTCTCTTTTCTAGGTTCATCGATATGGAATCGATGAACACACACTTCTAGCTTACTTGTTCTACTTTTGGAAGACCTTGTGTCATATAACTAGATCTTGATTTTCATATATAAATGTAACTATAATATCTCCTTCGTAAAGATTTCCCATGTGTCCATGAGCGGTTGCTCCCGAATAACGAACAAGGCTTAGCTGATCTTATTACTAAAGAGTCAACTTTCACAATTAGAACTTGACTTGATTTTAGGTGTGGTCCATTTTTGGCTATACAGACATTTTCACAAATAAACTGTTACGCCCCCCCCTAACCCTTGCTTGGGTGGATAAAGGGGGCGCGAAACTATACTGGGACTCTTTACTTGCTTTTTTAGACATTGGTGGGCCAAGTCTTATAACTGAATCAAAATATCATATACAAAGATATAAAATAAAACTACCACGGCGTAGTGGGTGTTTTATAATATCCAATATATGATCTTGAGTCCCATTTATATACATATACAAAATTGTACATTTACATTTACATAATGGAGGCCTTAATCTGGGTGATGAACCCTACAAGTGTTGGCGTGAGGAATGTGGAGATGGATGTCACTCCTACATGCCTACAGATTAAAACTTCATGCTAAGCTTGACTCTTAGTGGAAAACATATGACTTATATGTATACACATGCATTAATACTCTTTTACAGTAAGCATATAATAGTGACAGATATACTTGTTTAAATCTCCTGTAGGAGTTACAGAGCTCATACTCGTACGGAGATACCCGTAGGTACTACAGAGCTTATACTTGTATCTATAGCAGACTTATACTTGTTCAGATTTCCTGTAGGAGTTACAGGAAAACATAGCATGCGGAGGTGCATAGGTACTAAAACTTGTACTTGTACTTATAAGCGGACTTATACTTGTTAGGATCTCAAGTAGGAGTGAGCTTATACTTGTCTGGGGTACCGTAGGTACTACACAACTTATACTTGTACTTATAGCAGACTTATATTGGTTCAGATCTCCCATAGGGTTACAGGCTTATGTTGTAGAGTGCGTGCGAAGTAGGTACTATAGAACATGCTTGTTCGGATCTCAGTAGAATTCTGAGGAGAAACATGCTTGTACATAGGTGCAGTAGGTTAACTCACAGGCTTATACTTGTATAGAATTTTATTAGGTACATTCGGAGCATGTGATGTGCATTTACTTTACTCTTATTCATTATTCAGACTCTTATCATATAATTGTTTGACTACCTAGACTAGTAATAAAGAATGAGTAGAACACAACACAATAAGTACCCAAAGGTATGGTATAGTACTAAGGTGTTGTAGCACAAAGCAGGAGTGCTGAAGCACTAGCAGAGAGTGTCGTCGCACTAATCAGAGAGTATCGAAGTACGCTATATGTACTGCCCACGTGCGAGTTTTCCATGTCATTGATATCAGGTCTTAGAAGCGATCCACAATTATGTGTTCAAGAACTTACTATCTTATCATAGGGGCATTAAGTTTGCCAACATCTTCACCTCGACGGAGAGGTATGGTGCGTTTTTCAGTTAGTTTCATTCTTATTTGAACCCCCATTAAACCTTTATTAGGGTCCCTAACCAATAGGTGTACGAATACGAGACTTAACAATGCAAGGAGCAAAAAATCAAAGGTTCTTTGGAAGCATCGAATTTTTGATACCACATTGATGAGTACGGTACCAACCACCCTCTATGAATAGTACCGGTACCACTTCTTTTGGTACCGGTACCACTACCTCTGTCAATGGTACCGGTGCCACTTTAGGTGTCGATACCGATCTGTGAGTTTGAAATGGAAGATTTTGTCATTTCACCAAACTCAGCCAACTTCCTCTAAACTCATGTTCATAATCCACAATGAATCTACCCAGAAACCACTCCAATAATGGGTTAGATCCAATAAGCCTATTTTCCCCAAGTTAGGGCTTTTCCTGATCAAAATCACAAAAGGAAAGAATTGGGTTTTATTTTCTTACCTTAGCCTCTTCAAATCTTAACTTATGAGTTGCTTGATCACAAGGAAGCGAGAAAATGGGAAGAAATAAGCAGGCAGTCTTTAACTAAGACGTGAGCTCTTCTCCCCTTTTCTCCTCTTTCTCTCCCAAACGAGTTGCTCCCCAAAATGAGCTCTTAGACCACTTTTGTGTTCAAATTCACTTTTCTCCCTGGGCCGTGTTTGTTTCTTCTATCTTTGGCTCTTAATTGTTTTCATTTAAGTCTCCTATTATTCCACTTTGCTCATTCATTTCTCATAATTTCTTGGAGCATTTACATTACATAGTATTTAAGCTTATTCTATTTTTTGGCCAAATCGGTCCTCAAACCATCAGTTCCAAATTTGCCTTGTATCTTGGGGGCAAATTAGAGTTTGAAATTTTTCTCACTTGTAAATAATAGTAAAAAAATTTAAAAGTACATATAATATACCCTAATTATGTTTAAAAACGATTAGGGTGTATTTCAGGGTGTTACATAAACTATCCAGGACGGGCAATTGGTCAAATCTAGTATGGATCATACATGGACGGTAGTTGGATTCGACGACTCTCCTAGGGTTCCCTCATCTCAAATCCATGGGGAAAAGGATTAAGTTGGCCCTTGCAAAAAACTTGATGCTCTATCTCTCCTCAACCCTTTGAGTGAAATGTGGAAAAATGAAGGAAAATCCCTTGGGATTATTGAATGAAAATCCGTGCACGAGCCTATGTAAACATGCTTAAAAGTGGTAGATATTTGGTTCCTGAGTCGTGGTCGAGGGACTTATAATTGGGGGTGACAAAATGGAGAGAACTAGCTATAACAAATCAATACCCTCTCAATAAACCAAGCAAATGAACTCAAGGCACCTTTGAGGTGAGGATTAATGCCATGTGTCCTAATCCTCGAGCTCACGGCCCCACCAGTCTCCTTGGATGCATTCCCACTAAAGGAACCTTTTGAGCCTTTAGTTGTAACCAAACCTTTAGATTATTAGGGCAAGTGTCTTATTTATTTATTTATTTTATTTTCATGTTTACTATAAACTTATTCATTCCTTATCTTCATTAAACATTTAACTTGAAATATATTATGGCCAGTTTACAAAATATATTCAAACTCCATAAATGAGAGTGTTCCATATATACAAACTTTACATTGTTTACAAAAACAAAGACATAGAAAATAGACCGAAAAGGTCCTCAGTGGGCACCTACCGTTGCTTTGACCTTGATTGCTGATGCGGATGGTCCTGGCTTCTATTTCCTTCTTCTATAACTACACGGATGAAACACCCGTGCTAAGCTTATAGCTTAGTGGGAATAATACTCGTGGATGACCCTTAATAAGGATCATCACACTTTAGACACATGCATATACATCTAACATATCATATACTTATACACATGCTTATATATATTTCATACATATCATTTACACATGTACATGCTCTCATACTTGCATCATATCATATTTCATTTCTTATCATCGTTCATATATTTTGTATCATTTTACACTTTGCTGCTTGTTCTTGTCTGGAGTGTACTTGTCATCACATATCGATTATATGCTTCTCATATCATTTCATATCATGTCATTTATCATATTCGATCATTTCATATTCTTGTCCATTTGTTTTATGTTTCATGTTTGCATATACCTTAAGTGAATATAGGAAACTATAAGGATATGAAGATGCGTATCATTATCTGAACAATGGCGTATTACCCGAAAGGCGTAGTATCATTAATATGAAAGTAGTCTCTATAAGGACTCAAAGGTGTTGTAATGACCCTAACGGGGCCAACTGATCAGTATGCTGTAGACTTTTATCCCTAATTGGTGTGACGCCCCAAATCTTGGGGTGTCCCGTTGACCATCGTCAACCAGCGGAAAACCTGTGTATCTCATATCGTGAGACCCATACATGAGTAAAAATGGCTACATTGGCCTACACATCATACTCACCAAAATATATCCTACTATATTACAATAGTTGCAAGAGTTACTACATCACTCTTCATACGAACATATATTAAAATTAAGAATCATAATACATGTTTTACAAAATATATATATCAAGCCCTGATCGAAACTCTTCTCCAAAACGGCCTTTGGTGGTATCGTCTTCTTGAACACTCCACATTTTTGAAATAATTTTCCCTTGATAGGGTGAGCAATGCCCAGTAGTTGAATTATCCTACATGGGTTACTCCCCATCTAAGTGCACATGTAATGGCAACCAAACACATTCAAGTAAAACATGCAAGTCCCTACTCAAATGTCTACATGATATGGATGAGAATGTGACCACCCTCCCATGTCTCGAGCCCTCCAGCTCCCTCACGCATGCCCTAAGCCAAAAGTGAGAAAACACAGATTTCAAAACAAAAGGTTTTTGTTCTTGAAAACATAATCTGATTTCGGTAAAATCTAGTGGACAACCCCTCAGAATTGAATTTGCTAGGTAATTCTAAAGCAATTCATAGGCCCCTCGTGGTGTTGAATATCTCAAGAGTAATTCTTGAGGAAAATCTTCCTTTGAAATTCTTTTCACAACCATTTTTCATTTTTATTTTCTTTCATGTCATGCACTCACACCTATTGTTCTAGGTTGCCCCGGTGCATATGAATTGTATTATGCCATTTTCATACAACACATGCCAATATATCAATCATGCATATATTAACAAAATTCACATACTAACCACATGTTATTTATTCATAGCAATAACATCACAACGATTCAATTCCAATGACCCCCACACAATTATATTTCATATAATTCAAACATCATGTTAACACATTAAATTCCATGCATTAACAATTCTTTTCCGCACACACTCCAAGCCATTCATTTTAAGCAATATTATTCAAACAACATACATGGACAATTTCCGTCCAACCATCAACTCGGACTATTTTAACAGTCCTCAAATAGCATGTGGGCTGTCCAAAATTGCCCAAAAATTCCGAAGCATTCGATCCACTGCGGAGGATTGAAAACTCCGCGGCCATTTATTGAAACACTCAACCACAATTTGCATGTTATTCAAATATCAAGCAATAACACAACATCATTTTAAGTTCGGGATCAATCCGGGACTATCAGCAGATCGGAATTTCCAGCATTAGGTCGATTTTTTGATGCGACGGCGAAGCCACTCTGGCCTCATACCATCCAAACCATTTAATAGCTCTTAATGAAAATAAACCAAGTAGGAAGACCCCTACCCCTCTTGGGATTTTGAGCTCATAATCGATGTCCCACGTACGCCTTGCACAGTGGGAAGCAACTTTGTCTCTTGGCTCGCCGGGATTCGACGCTCCGATCGCCGGGAATTCTAGAGAGAAGGTAGAGTTTCTCTCTCTAAAAATCCCTCTCTTTTCTCTCTCCTGCTTCACGGTTTGCTCCTTTCCCCCTCTCCCAAACTCGTTGGAGTTAGCGATCAGAAGGGTGTCCTCTCATGCCACATGTCCAATTGTCATTGGTTCCTTGGATTACACTCACATCCCTTATCCATCTACTTTGGATTTCCATCCAATTAGGAGATGCCACATGTCCACGTGGGCCCCACTTGGCTCTCCTGGTTTGACTAATTTTTCACATGACACGTGGCACCTCTTGAGTCACTCAAATTGTGTCAAGTGTCTGTCTTACCCCGATTCTGCAGAAAAGCGTGAAAATTGGTATGCCGAATTTGATGAAATTAAGCGTGGTAGCTAGATTTGTGAGGAACTGACTCCAACGGTGAAGTCCGTTTCATCATTCAAGATCTAAGAAAACTTTGGATTTTGATCGAAATTACCATTTTTCAGAAAATTAGGATTTTCTCGGGTTTTACAATAGGCATGCCCATCTATCCCCTTATCAGGTTCTAAGAAAACAATCCATTTTTATTTCATTTTCAGTACATATCTCATATCCCCGAAATAACTATTGTTATCCGGTAATCATATGCGATATTTACAATCATTACTCTTATCTTTTCATTTCATGTTCTATATACTATCAAATATTTCACTTACAAACGAGCTTCCTTTTGTCGATTTTAAGGTTTAATGGGGTCCAGGGTGAAGACACCTATTTCAAGGAGATTTATTATTCTAGAAGTCTAGTTTAACCATAATTTTGAATCACTCAATTTGGATGAGTGATGGCCAAGTTATGGCCTAAACAACCAGAACCACTCTAATGTCAAAAACACTCATAAACGAAGAACTAAGCTGTCATGCAACCTAGCCCCCATTTGAATTTACGGTGCAATGGGATTCCAAATTTACATACCTATTTCAAAGGGAGATTTATTCTCTAAGTCTAATTTTTAAATTTTGAATTACTCAATTTGGATAGTGATGACAAATTTATGATTTAGAAGAAACAAAAAACATAGGTTTTTAAAAAAATGGACAACATCTCTAAAAACCATCATTTCTATATACAAAATTTTCCTCCGTGAGGACACAACCAAACAAACAACCATATAAAGCAGAGCAACCTAAAATTGAGCTAAACCAATCAACTTCATTTGTTGGAGGTAGAAGTATTCCTAACCAACAAATAGGAAAAACTGACCTAAACACAATTCTATCAAATATCCATACAATCCTTACATAGACAAGTTCAAACTAAATCATCCATACCTTAAAGGAAGCTACTCCTTCTTCTTCCCTTTTCTTCTTCTTCTTCTCTTCTCCTATTTCTCTCTCAAGCATGGCCCTAAGCTCAAATGGGACAATTGCCCAAATTTGCAAGACAAATGTGGTCTTATCCATATGGCTAAGGCCATGTTTGGAAAATAGCTTTGTGATTTATTATTTTGCATTTAAGTCCTCCACATTCCCTTTCATTTACACATTCTTTTCTCACATATTCTAATTTGGCATATAGTCTTATGATCTTATGACATTTGGGTCCTTAGTTGGTAAATTACTAATTTACCCTTGACCCTTAGATAAATTCCGGGTTTTGTTCATTTTATTTTTAGCATTATTATTCCCGAAAACTTTAATTTTCAACTTGTATTACACCCTCAACATGTTATAAATCCGTCAGGGTATAATTTGGGGTGTTACAACTCTCCCTTTAAGGAATTTCGGTATAAAATTATTACACAAGTGAAGAGTTGCGGATCTTGTATTGCTCTCATAGTTGCTTTTAGCTCAAAGTATTAACCCACTTCTTGTGATATTTATGAACCACTTTCACTAATAGTACTTGTTTATTCCACAACTGTTTCACCTCTTAAGCCAAAATAACCTTTAGCTCTTCTTCATATGAAAAATGCACTTTGTACTTATACATTTATGCTAGTAGTATCATCTAAACCATGGAAGCCATATCTCTGTTCATGACTGTCAAAATACATTATATAGTTTGGTCGTATGGAGGAGTGCCAGCGATAAGCCACATAGCGATCCATTCCGAGAATCATATGATTTTATGAACCTCGACTTAACTTGCCTTTGTACCAAATCGTGAATTTTCCTCCACGGCGATACTTTTAAGAGACCTCGTCTCAGCACATATTCAATATCTCTCACTCTTTAATTCGACAAATGACTTTGTGATCATTATACCTTTAACCTTTGCCGAATAACTTGTACTTTCTCTTCTATATCTTTTACTATGTTTGAACCAATCACCTTATGCTTATTCAACTCATCCAACATACAGGAAGTTCATCTCCGACCGTACCAAGTTTCATACGTTACATGCCCGATACTTTCTTGATAACTATTGTTATAGCGAGAGATTCCATCAGCCCAGGAATATATCGACTTCGGGAGATTCATGACGACCTCGAGCATCATGCCAGTCTTTGGAATCAATCTCTCTGATTGTCCATCACATGCATGGATGGAATCTTTGTATTGAAATTTAGCCTAGTACGAGGTAGTTGCAGTTCCTTTCATAACCTCGATGTAAAATGCGGATCTCTGTCGAACCTGATAGACAGCAGTACACCATGCGAGATTGTACAAATCTCTTTTACATATATCTCGGCTAATTGATCCATAGAATGAGTCCATCCTAATCGGTATAAATGAGTGACTTTGTAGGCTTATCAGCTAATCCTGAGAACTGAGTCATGTTTATGTTGTGTGAGGAAAACCCATACAAAATCCATGATAATATTGCTCCCACTTCCGTTCGAGGGGTGGAGGGGATTCAACGGACCGGTTGAACTTAGTGTTTAGCTTTGACTTCTTGACATGTCGGAAACACTTAGATCGTGCTACATCACATCTTTAATTTTCCTTTCCACCAATAATGCTGTTTCAAATCCTAGTACATCTTATTACCTCCCGGGATGCATAAGTAAATACCGTATTATAGGCTGATATAACTTTTCTTTATCTCTTTATCATACGACACACACATAATACATTTTGGAAATACAAACTTCCAGCTTCTTTTGTTGAAAAATCAGTCTTATCACCATCTCTAACCATTTGTACCTTTTTATGTAACTCTATATCATTTTTACTTCTTATCATCCATTTACTTTAAAATAGGTTCTTATTTATTAGTTGAGCTAATATAAACCATTTATCTACTAGTTTCCATTCAACGTGAAGTGACATAAGCTACCAGTCTTTCTACTTAAAGCATACTTGCTACATTAGCTTTGCGGGGTGGTAATCTATTATCTGATCATAATCTTTGAATAACTCTAACCACCTCCGTTGTCTCGTTTGATGCTGCAGGTTAGCGGTGCGAGACTCTTGTGATGTGTAAAATTCTACACTTTTCCCCATATAAGTAATTGTCAGCCATATTTTCAAAGCAAACACTACACGCATCCAACTCTAGGTCCATGGGTTTGATAATTTTGTTCGGATGTAAGCCCTGACTTTCCATCTTGCATTAACACATCTGAGTGTACAGAAACATCCTTACGTATAGGATATACTCTTTTCTTGAGGTAGGCTGCGTTAATATTAGTGCTTCAACTAGCATTTATTTCAACTGTTCAAAACTATTATGACATTTATATCCATAAACTTTCTCATTTCTGGTAATTTGGTGAAACGGAAGAAGCTATGATAGAGAATCCTTTCACAAATCTTCAATAATATCCTACTAGGCCCAAGAAACTTCTCACCTCGGTTACATTTCGAGGTGGTTTCCAATTTACAATGGCCTCAATCTTTATAGGGTCCACACTTGACACCCTTAGGCCGACCATGATATGACCTAGGAAGGAAACTTTCTTTAGCCAAAAGTCACATTTGCTGAGTTTAGCATATAACTTCTTCTCTCTTAACTTCTCCATAACTATTTTCAGATGTTGTTCATGTTCCTGTGCATCCTTAGAATACATCAGGATGTCATCGATAAAGACCACAACAAAGCCCCGATCCATAGAATTGGAATACCTATTCCATTAAATCCATAGATGTTGCGAGTGCATTAGTCAACCAAAATGACATTACGACTCATAATGGCCATATGAGTTCTAAATGTAGTCTTGACACATCGACATCTTTCACTTTAGCTAATAATACTACGATTGTAGGTTTTATCTTGAAAGACACACTCCCTTTAATGATCAAAGACCCCGATTCTAGGCAGTAGTACACATTTTCACTATCACCTTATTGATTTGCAGATAATCAATGCATCCGTAAGTGCCATCTTTTTTCACGAATAAAAGCAAGTGCACCCAATGGCTCTTAGGTTGGATAAATCCTTTATCCATAAGCTCTTGTAATTGACTCTTTAACTCTTTCAACTCCGTTGGAGCCATCCTGTACGATGTCCTAGACATAGGGGCTCTTCCTGGTACAATCTATATGATAAGTCCACTTCCTCATGAAGTGCAGTAGCCGGGGAATACATTTGGAAATTCCTTACTCTTGGATCTTTTTCACATGAACTGACCTCTTAGGTCAGTATCACGACTCAGAATGTCTCCTGACCTTTCCTCATAAGTCTCCTAGCTTGCATAGCGGAGATCACATTGGACATTGTGCCTGATCTAGTTCCCTGTACTATCACCTCAGATTGGTCAGAGCATCTCAACACTACTTTCTTTTGACCACAATCAACGATGGCTCGGTGTTTAGACAACCAATCCATTCCCTTAACTGTCAAACTCTTGAATGGTAAGGTTATCAAATCAATGAGAAACCCCCGCTTATATAACAATGAGGCAATTTCTATAATGCTATTCACGCTAACACCGTGCCCCAATGGATCATCACACGTGATGTCATACGCTAACTATTCCACCGGGCTGTATCTTGGTCAAATACATGTTCAATGCATACATACGAATGAGTGGATCTAGGATCAATCAATGCATGCATCTCAATATCATAAAGAGAAAATATACCAGCTATAACCTTAGGAGCATCCTAATCCTCACGAGCCTTTATATATACGCCAGGCTAGCGCCGAAAGTGTCGGACGATCCATTGTCCTAGGATTGTGCCTCCTCGCTCTCTATAGCCGGATCTGCCACTCTGGACCCTCACTCGATCTCTCGTCGAAGGTAGCATAACTGATTTTCCTTTGCCACTTTCTTGCAGACTTCTATTATCCCCTGACTCTCTGGGACACTATGTTATCAAATGATCAGTGCTTCCACACCGGAAACACCCACTTATCAATAACCTACAAACACCCAAATGCCTTCCATCGCAATGAGGGCACTCTGGGATTTCTCCCTGTCCAACTGAAGCACCTCTACAAGAACTAGGTTTTACATTGACCCTTGTCTTCTACCTCTCATAGCTGAACTGTATTTTGATTGAGTTGGAGACTCCCTAGCTCTTTTCCTGGCGAGACGCTTTTCGAAAACTTCTATTTCGAGATCTTTCTTTGTCGCCGTTTCAAATCACTTTCATTGCGCCTTGGACTAACCGATAGAAATTCACCCGTTGGAGAGAAGTCATAGGTGCTAAATATCTCTTGATGGAATCATGCAAATCTATACTCAAATTATATATTTAGAAATGCCTCGCGCAGACCACCCATACTTGCCGAGATGACTCAATTCTTCTCATATTCAAACACCGAGGTCTATATTTTGCTTCAAATCTCGTGAACCTGCTTCCACTGACTCCTTATACATCCTGCAGCGCATTTCGCCTGAACTCGACAAAGAACTCCTAAGTCATGGGATTTGGAATCCTTAGACTTCTCAACACTAGCTTCCACCAATCATTTGCCTCAATCTGCAATAGTGAGGCTGCACATGATACTCTCTGATCGGGAGGGCATCTAACTTCCTCCAATATTCTTTGTAACTTTTCTAACCAGAATTCCACTTTATCGGACTCTTCCATGTTTGTCCCATGTAATTCCTCAGCCCCATGTCTTCTTACCATGTCTATCGGGGCTTTCAGTCATTAATCTTTCTAATACCCGAAATATGTCCTTCGAGATATCCTAAGCAAAGCTTCATTTGGCTCAGCAGGAGCGTGACTCTCGCTTCGATAGATTCGTATGGGTCCGCGAGCAAATCCCTGACTTAGGGTTAACATTCTTAGTCAAGCCACGGATTGAGGACGATCCATCTATACAACACAAGGACATCCACATCAAGCCTACACATAATAAACACATGCTTTTCAATCTTATACTCTATCTAGAATCGCTAAACCTAGGGCTTTTCCATAAACGCCAAACCTAGCCTGATACCACTAACTCGAGATCACCCTAACTCCGGCACCAAGTGTCGCGAGGTGTTCATTTTTTATTATTTTTTTATTTTTCCTGTTTACTATAAACTTGTTCATTCATATACTGTTAAACATTAACTTGAAATATATTTTGTAGCAGCGGATTAAAAAATATATTAAAACTCCATAAATGGGAGTGTTTAATGTATATAAACTTTACATTGTTTACAAAAACAAAGACATATACAAAATAGACCAAAAAGGTTCTCAATGGGCACCTAGTGTCAGGTTTGAATTTTTATTGTTGATGGATCATTCCGGCTTCTATTTCCTTCTTTTGTACCTACATGGATGAAACACACGTGCTAAGCTTATAGCTTAGTGGGAATAATACTCGTGGACGACCCTTAATAAGGATCATCACACTTTAGACACATGTAGATACATCTAACATATCATATACTTTATACACATGCTTATACATATTTCATACATATCATTTACACATGCTTATACATATCTCATACTTACTTATCATATCATGTTTCATTTCTTATCATCGTTCACATACATTTTGTATCATTTTACACTTTCCTTTTTGTTCTTGTCACAATATACTTGTCGTCACATAGCAGTGCTATATTTATCATATCATTTCATATCATGTCATTTATCATATTCAAATCATTTGCATATTCTTATCATTTGTTTTTATGTTTCATGCATGCATATACCTTAAAAGTGGATACAGGAAACTATAAGGGACTACAAAGTATATCATTGTACGAGACAATGAATTATAAGGGTCCAAGACGCCATATCATTGTAATGGTGATAATGACCTAAGGGCCCAAAGACGCCGCATCATCAGATGAGACAATGATCTCTATAAGGACCCGAAGGTGTCAGGAATGATCCTAATCTGGGCCAACTAATCAAGACGCCTGCACTTTATCCCTATCAGTATGCCTATCTATCCCCCTACTAGGTTCTAAGTAGACAATCCATTTTTATTTTATTTTCAGTACATATCTCACATCCCCGAATAACTATTGCTATCCGGTAATCATACGCGACATTTACGATCATTTACTCTTATCTTTGCATTTTCATATATTTCCGTATACTATCAAATATTTTTTACAAACAGAGCTCCCTTTTTGACAAATTTTCTGGGTCCAATGGGGTCTAAATTTGAAGACACCTATTTGAAGGAGATTTGTTATTCTAGAAGTCTAGTTTACCCATGATTTTGAATCACTCAATTTGATGAGTGATGGCTAAGTTATGGCTTAAACAACCAGGACCACTCTAATGTCAAAACATAACCAAAACAGAACCAGTTATGTCATGCAACCTACCTCCCTTTTGACGAATTTCTGGGTGCAATGGGGTCCAAATTTGCATACACCTATTTCAAGGAGATTTATTTTCCTAGAAGTCTAGTTTACCCAGAATTTTGAATTACTCAATTTGGATGAGTGATGACCAAGTTATGGTTTAAACAAAAACATGGGTTTTAAAAAAACTGACAGCATCTCCCCTAAAATCCATCATTTTCTCTATACAAAATTTTTCCTCCATCGAGGACCATGCAACCAAACCAAACAACCATATAAACTAGAGCAACCCCCAAAAATGAACTAAACTAATCAACTTCATCATGGATGAAGAATTTCTAACCAACAAATAGGAAAACCTAAACCTAAACACAATCTCACTTCAATATCCTTATAGATCTTACATAGACAAGGATTCAAACTAGTATCCATATCTTAATGTTCACGCCGCCCTCGCCCAGCGGACGAAGGCACAAAACTATACCGACTCTTACTTTTTTTTTTTTTAATTATTATTTTTTAGACATTGGTGAGCCCAAGTCTTATAACTAAATCAAAATATCATATACAAAGATAAGGTAACAAAACTACCACCGTAGTGGTGTTTATAAAGGTCAACACATACACCTTGAGTCCTTACTTACATATACATATACAAAAACTCGTAGACATTTACATTTACATAATCGGGAAATGCATTACCTATCGCATTGGACTCTTACTACTATTGCCCAAGAAGATGCGGAAGATCGCGACGCCCTCCTTCAGACCTACACCCGATTAAAACCCGTGCTGTTTTGCACGCTTAGTGGAAATATATGACTTATACATATACATGCATCAACACTACTTATAGTAAGCATCGAGATAATAAGAGGGAAGATATCGCGAATTTATTATGAATTCATATAACAAACTTATACACCTACTTGTACTTATAGCATACTTATTCTTGTTCAGATCTCCTATAAGAGTTACGTGAGCCTACTTGTACCGAGGTACCCGGTTCTGGTATTTATACTTATACTTGTAATTTTTAGCGCATTTATACTAGACAGAGGTACCCGTAGGTAAATTAAGCATAGGTTATACTTATACGGAGGTACCTGTAGGTACTTTCAAAACAGAACGATGTACGTTACTTTCCTCTTATTCTTTATTCAGACCTTATCGATGAGTAACCGTCACTACCTAGACCGCACAAGAAAATGAGCAGGGACACAATACCAATCAGCACTCAAGGTACGATATAGTACTGAGGTGCCGTAGCACAAAGTAGGAGTGTCGAAGCACTGACAGAGAGTGCTGTTGCACTAATAAGAGAGTACTGGCACTAAGTACGTGCCTACCTAATGCAGAATAAAGGTGTCATGTCATTCCATATCCGGTTTTAGGCAAATTCTACAATTATATGAGTTCGTGAACTTACTATATTATCATGTGGGCAAGCCTTTGCTAACATCAAACTTCGCCATTTCGAAGCTGGTACATGACGATATATTTTTTCACTTAGTTTCTTCTTATTTGAACCTCATTAGTCATTTATTAGGGTTCCTATAATACTTCCAGTGCCTAACTGACTTAATGTGAATGCAAAGGTATAAACAGAGCCAAAGCACTCTATAATGCTATTACTTGATTAATTGTGGTATACAACCTAGGTCCTTAATGTTCTAAAACATTTAATCCTTTAAATTCTGATATTCATTTGCTTCCATCTATAGTTAACATGATTAATGTTTAAGTTCAAGTCTCGTAACTGTAAAGATATTTTTCCATTTCGCCTCATAAAACTATAATATTCCTCTAAACTCATTATCTCATAATCCACCATGGAATCCTACCTAAACCACTCCAATAATGGGTTAGAATCAATAAAACCCCCCTTTTTCCTAAGTTAGGGCTTTTCCCCAAGATCAAAATCACAAAAGGGAAAGTTAGGGTTTTGTTTTCTTACACATCTTATACAAACTAGAATTTTATTAACCCAACTTTCAACAAATCGAGGGTTACGATGAATTCCTAACTAAACCTTAGAAATGGAACAAACAAATAACCATACAAAGGTCCAAAAATCCATACTTATCCATACAAAGTCATAGACATCCATACCCAAATAGTTTGCATATAAAATCATAGTTTCCATACAAACCCATAGTATTCCATACCTCTCCTCTTCTTCTTCTTCTACTTCCTCTACTTCTTCTTTTCTCCTCTCTTATTCTTCCCGTTTTTTGCTCTCCCAAAATGAGAGACCAACTTGGTCTTATCCCTATTTGACCTTACTTTCCTTTTATTACACTTTGGTCCATCATCTCTCCTCTATTTACAAATCAAGTCATTCAGTCTTATCTTATGACTTTTATGTCCCGTTTTGACAAATTACAAATTTGCCCTTACTTATTTCCGGGTTTCTCAGATTTCATGTTTCAGAGACACTTAACTTAAGAAAAATTAAATTATACTCTAAAATCTTTCTAAACATGTTGAAAACGATTAGGGTATATTTCGGGGTGTTACATTAAAGGCTTCTCCTTCTTCTTCCTCTTCTTTTTCCTCTTCTTTTTCCTCTTCTTCTTCTTCTTCTTCTTCTTCTTCTTCTTCTTCTTCTTCTCTTCCCCTCTTTCTCTCTCAAATGTGACCTAGCTCAAATGGGACAATCGCCCAAATTGCAAGACCAAATGTGGTCTTATCCACTTACATGGCTAAGGCCATGTTTGGCAAATGGCTTTTGTGATTTATTACCCATTTTTTGCATTTAAGTCCTCATATTCCCTTTCATTTACACATTCTTTTCTCACATATTCTAATTGGGCATATAGTCTTATGATCTTATGACATTTGGGTCCTTAGTTGGTAAATTACTAATTTACCCTTGACCCTTAGATAAATTTGGTTTTACGATTTTATTTTTAGCATTGCCACCTCGAAAACTTTAATTTTCAACTTGTATTACACCCTCAACATGTTATAAACTATCGCAGATACCTGTAGTGTTACACTTTCCTTTCCCCAGACATTTTAGGTTAAGAAGATGTGAGTTGCTTCTCTCTTATAACTGTACAGTTAAAAAAGCTGAGGTGTGGAATTAGAGAGAAAGAATGTCATAATTGGGGTTTTGAATAAGACGACCTTTCTTTTCATTTTTCATTTTTTTTCCTTTTTCATGCTGAAAAAGTAATAAGAATGAGAGGTGTTGCTTTTTTATCATCTCGTGTCAAGTTATTTTTCCGCTAGACTCCCCAACAAAAGATTACCACTCGCAATGGGAAGGAATCACCAAGTTCAAGATGGATTGGTGTAGTTCCTCTATGCTTAGGACACTAGAATATCGAACCATGAACGAAGAAAGGCATGAGAGAAAAGGATATTTGCTAGTGATTGTGAGGCCACAATTCTTGATTGGAAGATGCACCAAATGCCTCTACCATTCCATTCGATAGAGAAGGGGTAGAGCTTTTTTTTTTTTTTCATGTTGTCAAAGAGTTGAACAATGAAAATAGATGGCGAGTGCTTGATCGAATTGGTCGGGTTATAGGAACAAGGTTTGATAAAGAGGTCTTTCCATGGGTTTGCCTTGGTATCATGTTCATACTATCGTATAGAATGATCCTAATCGATTGATTTATGTCCATATAATGCATACAACTCTGGTTGTTAGTTTGGCCGACCATGACTCCAATAGCGCTTGATTCCTTCTAACCCCGCTTTTATACAATGGAGACAAGGTATGTTCGTTATACCTTCACACCACATTAGGAATAACTAATTCATGGGCTATTTTATATCACAATGACTATAACGAATTCGGGTATTTGGAGTTATGAAGGTGTGTTCGAGGCATATATTGTGTTTTCATGCTTGTGCTTCTTAGAAGCTATCTAACATTGGGTGTATTGGGATCTAGAAATATTTTGTGACGGACCTATAGGAAAACCTTCTTTGGAATTCATTTATGGCTAACTAGCCCTTTAGCTTAGCTTTTGGATGCTATTCACTGACTCGTATCATCGTCCAAATGAAGAAAGAAAGATGCCTCCTCTCTTGAGATTGGAAGTGAAGTTCAATTTTGATGTCGACTCCTTTTTCTTGCTCTAAGAGTAGTGAAGTTAAATTCAACTCAAAAGTAGTTAGCTCAGGTAGCTTGAACTTTCCTCCCACTAAGGACTCACTTCAAGAGCGAGGTTTTCAATCCAAGTATCCTTTCCCTCTTCTTGCCCGATCTTGGCTTTCGAACTTGATACCTTTCTTGTAGGAGTGAACGGTTGCCTCGTTTTGGGGTTATCTTGTTGAATGTCCATTGAATTGTATATAACTTATTGTCTAACTAAAGAGGATGGGAAAGACTTCTATACCTACTGATATGAGTACAGAAATGCTTGTGTTAGAAAATGAAGCATTCTTGTATATGTTCACTAATCCCCAAGGAACTCTCATTAGAAGGAGCAGTATCATATTCGAGTCCATAACTTCTTTTGGTTTAGAATAACCCTTTGACCCCAAAGAAAGAAATTGGCTCTTCCATTTCTAAGTAGGAGTGCTCTTATGTTAGCAAGACATTTCGTGCAAGAACTAGGATTGAGTTAGTGAACTAACTAGGTTGTTTTTTCTCCCTTAATGGCTTTATCTCTGAGGTAACTCGGACTAGTAGCAATTGATTCTTGTAAATAAGATATTGTTTCATAGAATTTTTTGTTCTTTATATCTCTTTTCTTCTCGAGGAATTGAATTGTTCATTTCGGTTTCTCTTCGTTACTGTACCTTGGTCTCACTGTGACAACGTACTATCCTAGACCTATGTCTATCCCGACATTGATAGAAATTCATAGTTCGGTTAACCAACTGAAAATCTTAAAAACCCGTGGGTTCCCAATTTTAAAGGAATTCTTGCCAATATGACCGGTCCTGCCGTAGGTTTCTGTACATGAGCTTTGGGTAACCAAATATGAACTGGTACCATAAACACTCATTACATTGAGATTATATTTAGTAATTTCTAGGGATACATGCAGTATATGTTCATTCTCTGATTTAAGTGCAAAGTAATTAGGGAACATTTGGGAACTTTACTTACCAGACTATTAGAGAACATTTTTCTTGTACCTTAAATGTTTCCTAAAGAGGCTCTGTGCCTAGTTGGTATAATAGTATGGGATTTTAGGTACTCACCTATCGTGAGAATTATTTTCCCTCTGTTATGCATACCAATGTAATGTGTGTTTACATAGTGGATTTTTTTTTTAACCTATTTCATGAAATTGCCAATACATTAATTTTCTCCCACTTATTAACTAGGGTTTATATGGAACTGTGGCTACCCTATCTAAGTGGTTTTAGTTAAGCCAGCACATTTGGTTTCACAAAGTGGAAGGATTGAATGTCATGAATTGCATGTTCTGAGTTACCTTGTTGGTGATTTTGGTTCAATGCATTTGATTGTGGTTATTTGGTTGACTATCCTTAGCCCGCAAAAGGGTATCTTTAGTACTACAAAGACCATAGCGATATTGATTTTATGTTTTGTATTGAGGGGCTAAAAATAGGTATTATTTTATATATTTTAAATGTCTTGTTGTGTTTGCTATTTTCATAGCTAATAGCATCTCGAATGTTCTGCCAATGATTGTCATGGTAAAATTAGATGGAACAAATTATCATAATTAGAAGAAGACTTTAGTTATGAATATGACATTTATGAAATTGGATTTGGCTTTGGAGATAGATCCACCAAAGAAACTAACTAACGAGTAGTGATCTCCAAAACCCGGCCCGAGGCCCGCTTTCAGCCCGACCGCCGAGCGGCTTTAGTCCCAAGCCCGAGGCCTAAGCTCCGACCTAGCCTGCAAAGCGGCTGACGCCGCGGCTTCATTTCAGCCCGCCCGGCCCGGTGAAGCCGGGGCTCGAACTGGCTGGCTTTTAGACCCGCCTTTAAGCTCGCTTAGAAGCCCGCTCGAGACATGTCTAAAGCCCGTCCCATAGCCCGCCTGCAGGGCCCGCTCTAAAGGCCCACTTAAAAGCCCGCCTAAGTCTCCCAACCCTCCACGTGAGGTTTTTATTTAAATTGTATTCAAAAGTTAAATAAAAGTAAGCTTAAAAACAATTCAAAATAAAAATACATCATTTAAAATTTTATTAATCAAATATAATTACATTTATAAATGTATTTAAAAGTTTACATCACTACAAATAAGTATATCTCAACTAGGTTGACACCTACTTATTTGTCAATCATTTGTACTTTTCAACCATAAGAAAATAAAAATACAATATACATTTCCAATAAAATATTTTAATCATTATTTTCTTGTGATGGGGAACTATCTTGGATCCATTCATGTCTTGATATTTTGCCTCTCAGACGCCCACTCGCCGCCGAATACGATCATGCAATCTCTGTCCGCTAAACCTTAATCTTAAACATACGCATCGTCTGGACACTGAGGTGACAAATTACATCTGCTTAACCACTCTTCCACCCGCACTAAAAGCAACTTCGATGCGACTATACTACTGTGCACTGCTATCACATCACGTGCAATAGATAACACCGGTATTTAATTTGTTGTTTTTCCACCATTCTAAAATATCAAAATCTTCATTATCTTCAAATTCAATCGCTTTAATCGAGATATCTATCTATATCTCATTGTATTATTCGGGAGTAATTAGTTGTTGCCTTTTTTCTACTTTTAACATTTCTAAAGGGGCTTTATAAAAAGATGAGGAGCTTGTCGATGATGATTTTATCAAACTAATATTATTACTGTTTTTTCTTATAAATATTATATAAAATATATAATAACGAATTTACTTCATTTTTAATTTCTTCAATTTTTATTTGATCTTCATTGTAAATAACTTGCAACCGTTCATCTAAAGCATCAAATTTTAATCTAAGGTCCACAATTAAACCAATATAATAAATTAAAGGTATTTCTCCCCCAATATTTTTTAATTTTTCTATCATTGCAAAATTGTATCATTAAAATTTACAACTTAAATAATTTTGAAGTACCATAAATACTAGTTATTTGTGGCTAATGACCCGATGTGAAGTTGGATAATACACACTACAAAAATATTTGTTAGCACAAAAATTTCAAAAAGATTCCCATGGGCGTCCAATGCGCCAATCATAATCATTTAATACATCAATATCTACATCAATATTATTATTAGATAATTGCATTTCGTATAATTGTACTACTTTTTTATATTTTGTAATATTTTGTAAAAGCTTATAAGTAGAATTCTATCTAGTTGGTATGTCTAAACTTATATTTTTTCTTTTCATATTTGCAATTTTGCAACAATAAAAAAATAATTCATGTTTTTCTTGGGAACAATTATCATTATATGCAATGTCTCTAATTTTTCTAATGTGCTATCAACTTGTTTTAATCCATCTTTACAATTAAATTTAAAATACGCGTGACAACGTACGTTAAATAATTTTGTACGATCATCTTTTATTTGCCAAAATCTTTTTAATCTTTGTATTGCTACATCATTATTGGAAACATTATCTAATGTTATTGCAAATATTTTATCACGAATACCTAAATCTATAATGTCATCATTTATTAAAGTTGCTATATTTTTACCATTAAGGTGAGTATTTATTGTTTTAAATGAAATTATTCTTTATTTAACATCCATTTACTAATCTATATAATTAGTAGTAATACATAAAAAGCCTCTATGCATTAAAGATGTCCAAATATCAGATGTTAAACAAATTTTTCCTTCAAAATTTGCAAAATATTGTTTTAAATTTTCTCGTTCTTTTTGAATTTTTTTCATAATATCTTTTTTAATAGTATTGCCGAACCAACCTTTGAATTGAGGATTAATCAATGTTTGAATTGTTTATGAATAATCACGCTTCCATCATATTGCATTGCTCAAATTTTATTATGAATCAATCATTCCTTCACGACACTGTTCAGACTCATCATGCTAAAACGTGTTTAAATTTCCACATCTATCTTTACCTAATTGCATATAATTTCTAATATCTACATTATGTCGAGTTTTACATTGTTCAGCTTGTGTCTTTTTAAACGACTTCACGCTCGACCTGATCCACCACTAAGAAAGTTTGTTAAATTTTATGATTTTGCTTTTATTTATTTTTTATTATTTCTAAAATTATTTCTATTCTATCAAAAATTCCATATATTTGAACTAAGTTTTCGCGAACGACAGCATTACTGACCAAGCATTTATTACGCACTATCCATATTAAAATTATTAATAAAATATTATACTAAAAAAATAAAATAATGAATCAAAAATAAAATGTAACAAATAAGAAAAGTAGTGAGCGAGTAAATATTACCTCAATCAAGATCGTTCGAAATTCTTTAAAATCCGAACTATCGAGTCACCAATGCCTGACGGCACCACCACAATATCATGTAATATGAAGAACAATTGAAGAAAATGAAGTATTAAAGAATATGAGAGCAAATTGTGAAAATTAAGTGAATTTGGAGAGAGTATGAAAAATTAAGAGATAGTTGATGAAAAATTAAGAGAATTTGTGTAGTATTTATAGAGAAAAAAATAGTGAAAAAAAAAAGAGGGTAAATCTGGCCACATGACCGCTGTAAGGAGGGAGGGAGCTAATGTACCATATGGCCGTGGGAATGGGGCCTCACTACAGTTGGGTTTTACTCTAGGTCTGCTTGCCTGCTTACCCGGCCCGTCTGTAATTTCTCCACTTAGCCTCCGCTGTGCCCGCCTCAGTGAGGCCCAATGGCCAAGTGCCTTAAAAAAAATACCGCCTTGGCCCGCCATTGACTGGGCCAACAAGTTTAGGCCACGGGGTCATGGGCCTAATTTGACTGGTAGCCCGTCGGCCCGGCCCATGAGACCCCTACTAACGAGAGTAGTGCAACTGTTAAGAAACTTTATGAGGATTTGAAGCACTCTAACAAGTGTTGTATGATGATGATGGAGAATTGCATGTATGAAGCTGTATATTCTAGCATTCTTAAGGTAGATACAACAAAGGGACTTCTTGAGGAGATAGGAAATAAGTTTATCAAGTTTGATATGAATGAGAAGCATCATTACTTGTACCTTTTGAATAATACTATGTATGATGGAGTTAAAGGAGTAAGGGACCATATTATGTTACTTTCTTCCTGTTATGATAAGTTGAAGGGCCTTAAGATGGAGATTGGAAATGAGTTCTTGACCTATTCTATAATGAAGAGTCTTCCATCTCAGTTTGATAATATATGGTCTAGTTTGAATACTAAGAAGGAAGGTTGTACATGGAGGAATTGACTACTATTCTTGTAAAGGAGGAGGTCATCATTAAGCTAAAAGGTCAAGATCCATTGCCATGGTATCACATTAGGTAGACAAGACCAAGAGGTTTTTCCAGAAGAAGGGACAAGGATTCAAGCCTAATGGGAAGAAATTTTTTGGTATGAAGTCTAAAGGGAGACACTCATTACATGGGAGAAAAGAAGGAATACTTCAATGGAAGGTGTAGCTATTACAAGAAGGTTGGACACAAGAAGATAAACTATTGGAAATTAAAAGGAAAACAAGAGAAGAAAGGTAATATTTTAATGATTGAGACCAATGTTATTGATGTGCTTAAGATTACTTGGTGGTTAGATACTAAAGCAACATTTGATGTTACTATTTCATTGTAGGGGATGATAAGTCAAAACGAGCCAACTAACCTTGAGCAACATGTGTATATGGGAGATAACTCAAGAGCGAAGGTGATATAATGGGAATAATCAAGTTGAAGCTTGCAACTAAATATATTTTGGAGTTACAAGAATTTTCCTATGTACCTTCAATAAGAAGAAACTTGTTATCTATTTCTCTTTTGGATAGTCAAGATTATAGGTTTTTTTTTTTTTGGAAATAACAAAGTTGAAATGTATAAGGATGGTAAAGTTGTTGGTTCTGGAGCTTTATGTGGCAATTTATATAGACTTTATTTATTTAATAATGGTCTTAATTATTCTGTTAATTATGTTGTTGCCCCTATAGTTGCTTCTAAGAGTCCAAGCTCAATGTTATGGCATAAGCATTTTGGACATATTTCTAGGCACATAATGGAAAGGTTAGTGAAGGATGAAATACTTCATAATCTTGACTTCTGACTTGTCGACTTGTATAGGATGTGTGAAAGGGAAACTAACTTCTAAAGTATGAAAATATAAGATAGCAAGGTGTGGAGATGTTTTGGAGCTAATCCACACTGATATATGTGGACCTTTCACACTGATTGCTTTAGGTGGTTATAAGTATTTTATTTCCTTCATTGATGATTTCTCTCGTTATGGACATGTTGAGCTTATCCGTGAGAAGTCAGGTTCTTTGGTTGCCTTTAAGGTGTTTAAGGTAAAGATGGACTTTCAAAAGAATAGGAAGCAATAAGCTGTAAGTTCTTAAATAGGTGGTGAGTTTTATGATATATATGATGAGACTGGACGAAACCCAGGGCCATTCACAATTTATTTACGTGAGTGTGGCATCGATGCACAATATACATTGCTTGGTACTCCTCAATAGAATGTCATAGTTGAGAGGAAAAATCGCACTATGTTGGATATGGTGCGTTCTATGTTGGAAAATTCTAGCTTGCCAAATTACTTGTAGGGAGAAGCTTTGAGGACGACACCTTATATTTTGAATCAATTTTCAAGTAAATATGTTCCTAAGACTCCTTTTGAATTGTGATCAAGAAGAAAGCCTAATCTGCACCATTTTCGTGTATGGGGTTGCAAAGCTGAAGTGCGAATTTTTAATCCCTAAATTAAGAATTTGGATCCTAAAACCATAAGTGGTTATTTTGTTGGCTATTGTATAGGATCTAGCTAAGCCAAGATTCTGCTATCTATCCTTACACCACCGCACTGTGGAGTCAAATAGGGTTGTTTATTTTGAAGATGATTTTGGATTTGATGACAATAATGGTATAAGGGAGCCTCAAATAAAGAAGAAAGTGTATTCATTCTCGGTGTTATTGTTCATGATAGAGATGTTTTTGATCCAATGGTTGATGAAACAATAGCTGGTCAGAATGATCTTGTCGCTGGATGAGCGTAATACTCAGCCATTGCATATGTCGGTGCTCTCGAGAAGGTCAAAGGACTAGGAGATCGGCTATCTTAATGACTAAGTGAAGCATTTATAGGAGCATGATTTTGACATAAGTGATGATTTAGATCTAGTCACTTATAAGGAGGCCTTAAGCAATTCACACTCAAATTTTTGTTATTAGTGTAATGAAGACAAATGAAATCCATGGCATCAAATGGTGTTTAAGATTTGGTTGAGTTACTAGAGGGTAGCAAGCCTATTGGGTGCAAATGGGTCTTTAAGACTAAAAGAGACTTTAATGGTCAAGTGGAGAGGTATAAGGCTAGACTTGTTGCCAAAGGATTTAGCCAAAAATAAGGAATTGGTTACATAGAGACATTTTCTTCCGTATCTATAAAGGATTCTTTTATAATCATTATGGTTGTGGCACATTATGACTTGGAGTTGCATCAGATGGATGTTAGAACTGCTTTTCTAAATGGTGATTTGTTTGAGGATGTGTATATGGTTCAACCAGTTGGCTTCCAACAAATGGAGAATGGTAATTTGGTTTGTAAGCTTAAGAAATCAATTTATGGTCTTAAACAAGCTTCGGGGCAATGGTATCTCAAGTTTGATGAGGTTATCACGAGACATGGTTTTAAAGAGAATGTTGTTGATAGTTATACATATATGAGGTCTAGGGTACATTTTTATATTTCTGGTGTTGTATGTTGATGACATACTCTTGGCTACTAATGACACTCATCTGCTAACGGAGACAAAGCAGATGTTGTGCAACCATTTTGACATGACAGATCTTGGTAAGGCTTTTTTAGTTTTGGGCATTAAGATTGTTCGAGATAGACTAATCATGTATTGCAGTTGTCTCAGAGAGCCTATATTGATAGGATCCTTAAAATGTTTGATATACACAATTGCTCCCCTGGAAGTGCATCAGTCACAAAGGGTGAAAGACTTTCTAAGGATCAGTGTCCCAAGAATGATAGAGAAATGATGGCGATGAAAAATGTTCGTTGTTCTTTAGTAGTGGATATTTTGATTATGCTCAAGTTTGTACAAGACCTGACATAGGTTTTGCTGTGGGTGTGCTTGGTATATTTATGAGCAATCCTCGTCTTATTCATTACTAAGCAGTTAAGAAGGTCTTTAGGTACCTTTAAGGTACTAAAGATCATATGTTGGCATATTGACACGCCAACTCCCTTGATGTAGTTGGTTATAGTGATGCAAATTTTAAAGGTTATGTGGATGATAAGAAATCTACCACAAGATATATATTTGTCATGGTAAGAGGAGCAGTGTCTTGGTGGAGTGCCAAGCACTCTGTGACAACATCCTCAACTATGAAGGTAAAGTATGTGGCGTGTTATGAGGCTACTCGTCATGCACTCGCTTCTCGTAATTTTATTTGTGATTTGGGAGTAGTTGACCCATTAAGAGGCTTATTATGATGTATTGTAACAATACTACAACAGTGCCTTTCTTCAATAATTTTAGCAATTTCGAGCATGGCGGCACATTTATGTAAAGCATTTTCGTGGGTAAAGAGAAAGTTGAAGAAGGCCTTATTACTTTTGTTCACACGTCGTCTTACAAAGATGGTGGCGTATCCACCGACTACTTTACCAGCAGGTGCATATTTAAGGGCATGGTCTCCATATGGGATTGTTAGCTTGAGACTGTCAATCATAGGATTTTATTATGCATATGTAGCATTATCCAGCTTGGAGTATTATTTATTTCTTTTCGAGTATTTTATACATCATGGATGACTATTATTTATTTATGAGATCATTTTATAACACATATTATCGCTTCCCTTATATTCACAGCCCGTAATGACTCTTTTAATCTATGTTGATTGACATGTGCTATAATGAGTCCCTACTACCTAGTTTGGGTATATTGCTAGATTGAGTTTATGGCATGCAAAGTACTCGGTTGAAATTGTATCATGTTTGGGAGATTTATTGAGAGAATCTTTACTACCTAGTCTAGTATGTTGTTGTATCTTGTCGGTATGCAATATATATTTAGATGAACGGTATTAATTGGGAGATTATGTAATAAGTGATTTTTAGATGGTATTTATATGCGCGGATGAATATGCATTCCAAGTAGGAGAATGTTAGATCAATGATTTTATGGACTTAGCATAACCAATTACTCACTTACATGGCCAATTTATGATACTAATGGAACTGACTTGTTTACAATTTTAGTAGGGACCCTTGGTCACACACTCTCTATAAGACTGTGGTTAACCCATTGGATTGGAGGACTAACTTTCCTTAAAAGCCCATTATGACTTGCACAAACTATAACTTTCCTTAGGGCAAGTAAATAGTGGTATACTATATTTTGTGATTAGGGTTTTCAAAAACTAGAAAGTGGTTTGAGAGTAGTGTGTTCATAGGCACTACTATTACGGTGTTTTTTGTTTTACATGATTATAGATATGATTTATCAATGGATGCATTTAGAGGTTAGATATTTTATGCTTTAAAGAAATTTGTTATGTATGTTTTTTGATCCGTGTATCTTCTTCAAATATTTCAAACAGGAATGCCTTTAGGAAGATAAGTTCCCATGGATGAACTTCGACCTTCATATACAACAAACGTGATGGAATCATCTTCAAATTAGGTATAAATTTATCCTAATTTTTCTATAAATGGTCATAGATTTCAGATCAGGTTTATTTTTCATAAAATTGAAGAAACCCCAAATCAGTTAGTGATGGTTGGATTCTGCTTCAATCTGATTGGCACTCGACTCAACCCATGCATAATTTCGTTGATTACTTGGTTTAATGTCTTAAGAAGTTAAAAGACATAATTTGGGTATTTTCAGTGTTGTTGCATGTTCTTGAATGTTAACTTGTTCTGCTTTACTTTTCCTATCCCTACATCCATAAAATCCATAAAATTGGAAATTTAAGCGTACTAGAGGAAGACTCCAGTGGAGAGGCTCTGCCTTAATTTTCTTCAATTGACTATGGAAAAACCTGTCTCGACTCCCTGCAAGGGAAGTTTTGGTTTCCATCTAAAATTTCCATGAAACACAGGCCAGCCCTTTCTGTTTTTAATCAACCAAATCAGATTCTTCAAATATGCAAAATATATGCCAAAAGGGTCCTATGTACAATGCTAATTTTATTTCCAGTAGAATCATTTGAGATAGGAAAACAATCTAGTCCAAACGCCTCAATATCTCAATGGCCCTACAGAGCAATAATTGATAGCATGTTCATGTAATGGAATTCAAACCAAAATTTACTATGAATTCAAACTTCCCCAATCATTTGTTTTATTTATTTTCCAACTCCTTTTGTGTTGATGTCAGTAACAACATCTCAGTTCATAAAGGACAATTAAGTATCAATCGTTCAAAGGGTTGTTTTGTTTCTATTCATATGCTATTCCTAATAGCAAAGTTAAGTTTGCCTTTGATCTGCACATTCATTTCCACTTGAATTTTGGTTTCAAAGTGGCGACCTTGCTCCCTAGGTTCTAGATAGTTGTACAGGAGGTTCCCAAATTCAAATCTTAATAAAAAAATTTCTTATCGAGAAAAAAAATTAGTATCTTACTTCATGTTTCTATGTACACACATTCACATGTGCTTATATATGTCATTATGTGAAGAAAAACTTAAAACACTTGGTAGGATACAATACATAATACAGAGAAAATGAAAGAAAAAAACATGCTACGTGTTATGAGTTAACTATGATGGTTGTTTCTATAGTTAATGGATGGGTAAGATGTACAATACTTTTGCTTCGGCTTCTAGTTTTTTTATTCTTTAATGTTGTAATAAAATAAGAGTTAATTTTTCTTTTTTATGATTGAATATTTGGGGTTAATTGATTTTTTTTTTTAATTCTTGGAAGTTCCTAATGACATGTATAATCATTTTCCCCAATTTCCAGAGATGGTTTTTTGCCCCTATGAGACAGAGGAGTGGTAAGATCATTCTTTATGCACTGCACTTCAAGGCTGGCTCAGGCTGCTTTTTCAGCTTGAGCCAAGAGGATTCTAAATAAATTGAATCTCTCCTTAAAACATTTGTACATGGAGATGTTGTAGGATAGGGGTGTATTTTTTTAACTCACAATCCTTCCTCCTAGCTAATAAGGATAGCCCAACTTGTTTCTTGGTAGCCGAAACTAATTGGTAGAGACATACTAATCCATAGAGGCATAGATAAAGATGTCTAAGCTGTATGAGGTTGGAAACCTGATACATCTCGGCCCATTCCAATGGTCCATGTTGAAGAAGATCTTAGACTGGGTAAGATCCAAGTAGAGAATAAGGCCAAAGCCGTGGGTCTGGGTTCGTAATTTGGCCCAAAGAGAGTGACAAGGACCATAGCTTGGTTATCATATTATTTTGCTTAAGGGGAAAGGAACTTCTAGGTAGTGGTGCGAATTTCTTTATCGACAATGGTGATTTCTTGCTTTGTAAATATGTTTGTTCTCAAGTTCATCTTGTAATGCAAGGACATGTGCTTTCAGTGGATTTATTTGTGTTGCAAATTGAAGGGTCGGATGTTGTCCTCGGTACACAGCTCCAAAAATTAGGACGGGTTGCTCATGACTACTCTGCCCTTTCAATGGATTTTTGTTGGCAAGGGAAACAGGTGACTCTACAAGGTGATCTTAGTGAATTACCTAGTTTGATCTCATTACATCAGTTTCAGGCCTTGATCCAAAGTGCTGAAATGCACAACATATTTGAAATTCAAACTATGTTGGTTGACAACACTTCGAAAGAGACCAATCTAAGAGAGACACTAAAATTATCCTTTTCCAGCTCACTCCCCGATCTATCTTAACCTTTCTTCATTGTTTTTTGCTGCTTATTTGCTCCACCCTTGACCCTTCCACACCACCGTGTGATCAATTACAAGATCCACTGCTTCCTAAACTAAGGCATGTGAATGTGGCCTTTTATTGAGATCCCCCATTTCAAAAACTGAAATGGAGAAAATGATTCAAGAGATGTTGGATCAAGGAATCATCAAACCGAGATAGAGTCCCTTCTTCTCCCCAGTTTTGTTGGTCAGAAAAAAAGATGGCACATTCCGCTTCTGTGTAGATTATCAAGCATTGAATGTAGTTACAATAAAAGATAATTTTCCTATCCCAACTACTGATTTTTTATTGGATGAGTTGGGTGGTGCTAAGGTTTTCAGCAAGTTAGACTTACGGGCTTGATATCAAATTACATCATATTGACTCCAGGGACACGTACAAAACAACGTTTTGAACTCATGACTGTCATTATAAGTTCTTGGTCATGCCATTTGGCATAACTAACACGCCATCAACATTCCAAGCAACCATGAAATAGATTTTTGCTTCCTTCATTCGCAAATTTTTTATTGTTTTTTTTATGATATTCTTATCTATAGTACTACAGTGGCTGACCACTTTATGTTTTTTTTTCTTCAAAGGAGGGGCTACCGGGCAAAGCCTCAAAACATAATGCGATGTAGTTTCTTGGGCCATTGCGTGCCCATGCTATCTTGTTAGAGAAGTTTTGTTGTTGCCCTTGGAGGAGTGCCTAAGCAAATAAATTGCTCATTATGGCCTTGAGTATCTTGTTTAGCCAAAGAATAAATCACCTGGTTCATCTCCTGGAAAATGTGTTTGACGTCGATCGACTAGTCTCTGTCTTAAAAGGTTAGTGCACCCATTTAACAGTTCCTGTGTTTGTCGCTCTCTTCGCAGGACTTGCAACCCATTTACACTTGCAATGAGTTTCCATTTCAACGATCAAAAACCTCATTTTCATCTCCCAAGCCATGTGAAGTCCATAAATTAGAGCCCATAGTTTAGCCTCAATCGTTGAGCAATTGCCCATGTGTGCTGTGAAACCTGTTAACCATCTCCCCTGACTATCCCGCCGATCCTCTTTTTATCAGTGTGGCCTTTCATCAGGCTTCCATCAATATTGAGCTTTATCCATCCGCTTTGGGGAGGTTTCTAGCCCACCCAGACCGTGGCGTAAGAACCATCCCTGTCATTTATGGAGATTCGTTTTGCAAACACCTTGTTGACCTCTAGTGTATATTCCTTAATCTTCATCAGCTTTTGCCCCACTAGTATTTCTTTGTTTTGGAAGAGACTGTCATTCCTCCAATGCCATATCCACCATTTGCAGATTGTGAAATGCTCTTTCCACTGACCCTCAATCCCGGGTGACGTTTTGTTCCTTAGGTTCCATGCACACCAGTATGTGAAGGATAAATCTTAAATATGCTCCCATCCTTTCTTTTCCATTATTTAGGGCCGGATTTCTCTAACTTTGACCGTAGGATTTGAATAGGTAGTTTAGATCTTCTGGTTCACCCGGGCAGCAATGGCAGTAGGGGACTTGGGTCATACCTCGTCTCTACCTTTTGTGGTTTGTCAACATATGGAATGGGTCAGAGTAGTGTTTTGAACTTTTGAGACACTTTTAGCTTCCAAAGTTTTTTCCACAAGTCATTCGTGCTTGCATCGGGACCCCTTGGTGCTATGGCATATGTTATCCTTAACAAAATTTTCTGTTTGCAGTCGAGGCTTAGCATATGGTGTCATTAGGAACATCTTCTCCACCAGTTATTATCAGTTGAAACACTTAGATCAGGGGAGGGATAGAGGTTGCCTAGGATTCCCATTTCCACCCTTTACTACTACACTAAATTGCTCCTTCACCTTCTTGTAGGACTCCAGTCTGTGGGATGCTGGATGGCTTCATTGAGGAGGGGTTGCCCTAAGCCGTTCTCCATCAGAATAGTGTCTAGTCTCCATTATTGACCTCAATGCTTCTTACACTTTTTTATCCATAGGTTGGCGCTTATACTTCTCCAGGCGTTTGAGGTTGGATTTCTTGATCATTTTTATATATTTGGTTCATCTTATGTATTTGTTGCAGACTACCCTTTTAATCTGCATCCCTTTCCACCAACAATCTCCATGCCCTTTTTTCTAAAAAGAGCTAAGTTCAGGGTTCACATTTTTTTATCTCAGCCGCGCATGATCTTTTTCCTAGGGTCCTTTCTTTTCAGTTAATTACATGAGTCTTCCTTTTGTCATTCAGTTCCCTCCTTGGCTTTCGGACTAGTTTATAGATTTGTTGCACTTCCACCGGAAGAGCAGCTGTTGCATAAGAAATCGAGGTTGTTCTATTGATTATTGCTGAGTGTGTCTCCCTTCTAATGGAAAGGAATTTAGTCTTCCAACATTCCAATTTTAAGGTGATTTTATCAATAATCTGTTGGAAAAGATGGGTGTTGGCCACATATGGATTAGAGGCAGTTTGAAATCTCGGCGAATCCGTACGATTCGACTATTCTTAGATATCGGACGATGCTGCGATCAAAGAATGGTATATCGGTCGATGAGGGGTTTTGGGTTTGTTGAAAAAGAAGGTTTATTCATTGAGTAATAGAGAAGAATTAGGCGTGAAGACTTTGTCAGTTATCACTAAGAAAGGCAGATTTGTAGCTTTAGGTGGCTGTTTTTCAATGAGAAGGAGGATTTAGCACTAGATCGTGCAAGTGAATTTGGAGGCCGGAGTATCAAAGAGGACAAGAGCGTAGAGATTAGGGCACATCCCGAGACTAATCGTGATTGTCGACTTAATTGATTTTTAAGGTGGAATTTGGGTTTCTTAGGGGGTTTCAGGGTTTAAGGCTGAATTGCTTCAGTGAAAGTGTTCGGAGAAGGAAGAAATGAAAGAGAGAAAGAGCTTCTGAAAGAAGAAAATGAAAACAACGAGGAAGAGGGAAGGAAGGGAGTACAGGTGTTCAGTGCATTTTAATACTAAAAATGTTTATTCATTTAAAATTATCTATTAAATCTTAATACATATATATATATATATATATATATATATATAATATATATATATATATATATATATATATATATATATATATATATTTAATATAGTTTATGATTTTTTAAAATTTAAGATATTAAGATTAGATAAGTATTAAAAGAATAAATTTTATTTGCTTTTTTATTTAACATTTGGCATGAAATAATAAATAAGAAAGATTTAAATCTATTTCAAAGTTTTATATATATTTCAATATGCTTTTATCAATAAAAAATTTTTAATTTTTTTATATTTATTAAAAAATTTTACAACACATGATCAAATCAATTATCCTCCAATTTCAAACAACTTATTTTTATATTATGAATTGTTGTTCTAATCCTCATCATAATTAATGATGATGATGATGATTTTAGTCTAATTGTTTTTTTAATTTTAGTCTAATTGGTATTCTACTTAAAAATTAAATATGTTATTATCACTTTAAATAAAATTATTTTGACATATCAAAAAATAATTTTTATGTGAATATTTATAATTATTTAAATAATATTAAATATAATTTTTTTATTAATTTTTTAAAACTTTGAATTCACTTAATTATACTTATTTTTAAAATAAATTTTATAGTTTTTTGAATATTTTAATTATCTTATTTTACGTATCGCGATGCAGAAGCTGATATGTTAAAGTGATGACGTCCCAGATTACTTTGAACCATGATTGAAGGGGAACCTAGATAGCGTCCTAAGTCATTGGTGGACTAGAAACCTACAAGTCTGGATATCTCTAAAGCTTCTTCTTTTCCCGCCTTTGGAGAAGTAGATACTAGATTTCAAGGGGTTCACTTTCTCTCCGGACATGGCACAGAACTGATTTAGGCATTCCATAACTATCTTTATTTGGTCAACTGACGCTTCTGAAAAAAGAACCAGATCGTCTGCTAAGAACAAATGTGAGGTTTGAGATGCCATTTCAAGATAAACTAATTGGTTTCCATCCTCCCTATTTCCACCTCAGAGTGGATAATATGAGCTTGATCTTTCATACAGAGGACAAAGATGTAAGGGGATATTGCGTCTCCTTGACAGATGCCCTTACAAGATTTGAACCAGTTAAGTTGTTTGTTGTTCCAGATGATTTCCATTCTCAGCGTTTCCATGCAATGCATGATGTTGTTCACCCAAATGCTAGGGAGTCCAACCTCCCTTAGTGTGTCCCTAATGCAAGCCTAGGAGAGGCAGTCATAAGCTTTCTCAAGGTCAATTTTGATTGTCATAAAACCTTTACCTGATTTCTTTGTTCTCATGGAGTGCAGAACCTCCTGGTATATAATGATGTTATCCGTGATCTGACGTCCGAGGAAAAAGTTGCTTTGATTTTGGGCAATTACACTAGTCATGATTTTCTTGAGCCTGTTGGTCATTACCTTGGTCACCACTTTGTAGGCCACATTGCAAAGACTTAATCGGCCTTAACTGGGAAGGGGTTTCCAGGTGTAAAATTTTTGGGATAAGCACTAGGAGGGTATCATTAAGACAATGGGGGAGAGATCTAGAAGAAAAAAAAAATTCATCAGAAAATTGTAGAGTATCTCACAAACTATGACCTACATACTCTGATAAAAAACAGCATTTAGTCCATCCACTCCTAGGCCCTTGGAAGGTGCCATATCGAAAGCCGCCTGTTTAATCTCTCTTTTGTAAATGGAATATTCAATCTTTGGGATTGATTTGCTTAGAGATGGATAGATAGCCCTAGAATTGGTTGAGCGCTTCTATAGGGTCTATTGTCTTCTTGGAAGAGGTCCTTGTAGAAATCTACTATCATTTTTTCCAGGCAATTACGGTCTTTGATCCAATCCCCGTTAGAATTCTTGAGAGTTCCTATCATCATTCTTTTTCTCCTCAAGATTGTGGAAGCATGATAGAATTTTGTATTTCTATCTCCCAAGGTAATCCACTCCTCCCTTGATTTTTGGTACCAGAGTAGTTCCTCTTGCTGTAGAATCACCTCTAAATATTCTTGAATATTTCTTTCCAACTTGATCATTCCTCTAGATCAATGGGTGGCTAGGCTTTTTTGAAGTCCTGCAAGTCTTGCCCATAATCGTTTTCCTTATGAATGTTAAATTATATTATATTATAGAATATAATATATTCCTATTATTATAGGATTATTTTTCTATTTTGGCAGGTTTCTTATTCTTAGCACTTAAGAGTATGTTTCTTATTAGGATTCTTTTAGTAAGTCTATATAAAGACCTTTATTATGTAATTTCATTTAAAATTTATTGGAATAAGACTCTCAGTTTTCTCTTGTTCCAAATTGGGATTTCCTAATTTCAATATGGTATCAGAGCAAGGTTCTTTAATTTGATTTGATTGGGGGTTGCAAGGGCGGCGCTCTGCCTTGTCAGCGCCTACGCCTGGGGTTCGTGGAGCTCGTAAGTGCTTATCTTGGGTTTTGGAATATCTTGAGTCACTCAATTGAGAGGCTTTCAGTTTGGTGGTGAAGCTTTAACTTTTCTGTTTTGATTAATTTTCAAATTTTGTTGGTAGGTTTCTAGTCTTAGACTCTTAGTTCAATTTTGGTGGCCGTTGGATTTGATTGATTGTTTTTGAATTTTGTTTGGTTGATAATTATTGTAAGGGGATTATTGGTTTTTGCCGAGCTTTAATTTATAGGTAGGTGCATCTTCCACTTTCTTGGCGGATTTCAACTCTTTTTCAATTTGGGTATCGACTCGGTTTGAGGATTAGATTGAGCAGGTTAGATTGTTTTTTCCCGATTATCATTATTACCATTATTTGGGTATTTGAAGGTTTAAGAAAAGAGAATCAAGGTTTTAAGATGGCTTTCTTTGGTAAATTTAAAAGGAACTCACTTCGATATATTGTGAGCAAGCAGGCTAACTCTGGGTTCTATGTTTCCAACCCATCCATATTCCAAGCACTAAGATACATGTCATCCACAAAGCTCTTCATTAGAGGTCTCTCATATAGCATCGATGATACAAGTTTAAGAGAAGCTTTCCATAAATATGGGAGTCATTGAAGCAAGTCGTTGTGGATCCGTGAGACTGAAAGTAGATCAAGAGGATTTGGATTTGTTACTTTCACTTTTAGTGAGGAGGCCTCCAATGCCATCCAAGCCTTGGATGGACAGGATCTTCATGGTCGTAGGGTAAGAGTGAACTTTGCAACAGATAGAACACGTTTTGACGATTATGGAGGTGGTGGTTATGGTGGTAACGTTGATGGGTAAGGTAAGAGCAAGGATCAAAATATCGGTAAATACGGATATATCGGTAATTGGATTTTACGAATACTTCGAATATCGGTAAATGCTCGGTGGAAATTTTACAAAAATATCGGATTCCGTTAAAATTTTCATATTTTAATTATATAGATGATGAAATGATTCATATCATAATTAAGGTAGATTAAAATCAAATGGATTAAGTAATTATTAAAATTAATATATTATATTTAATATATTATTCGAGGATATTATTATGTTAAGAGAGATTATTTATTTGTTTTGTTATTATATAAATATTATATAATGAGGATATTCAAAAATATTATATATTATAATTTTAAATTTTTCAATAATATTATTTTACTTCTTTTCATTTTAAAATTAATATTTGATTTAAAAATATTATAATTTATAATGTAAAATAAAAATAAAATAAAATAAAATATTGTAATCATATGGTGGTAGGGATTATGAAAAAATAAATAATAAGAGAATATAAAAAAAGTTTGCATTATATATAATAAGTGCAATCAATGACTTGGTGGTTGGAATGTGTCACTTCCAAGCATTTTGGGTGGGTTCGAAACACACCAGAAGCAATTTTTTGAGATTTTTGAAACCAAATAACAAAAGGAAAAAACAGTGAAAAGTCGGAAATTATCGGGAAAAGTTGGACAAACGAAATTTCGGTGCATTTTTCTTTTCGAGGCTCACCGAAAAACGATATTTCGACGAAAAATCGGCCGAAAATTCCGAAATTTTTGTCCCTGGGTAAGAGTGAACTCTGCTGGTAGTATTGACATTGGTCGCTTTGAGTTGGCTTTGGGATTGGCATTGATATCGCCATCGACGATGACAGTGGTATTGGCGTTAGTCGCTGAGGTTGGCTTTGGGATTTATTCTTTGTTGTGGGTGGAATTTAAAGGTTTGGGTTGAAATTTGAATATGAAAACATGACTTTGGTATTGTCATCGACATCGACATTGAGTACCGGCGCGAAGTGGCTTTGGGTTGGAATTTGGATAATGGCTTTGGCGCTCGACGCCGGCGTGGTATTATTGGCATTGACATCGACATTGGTATTGGCATTGACATCGGCATTGGTATTGACATTGGCATCGACATTGACATTGGTATTGGCATTGACATCAACATTGGTTTAGGCATCAACATCGACATCGACATTGGTATTGACATTGGCATCAGTATCGGCATTGGTATTGGTATTGACATTGGTTTTAGTATTGGTATTGGCATTGACATCGACATTTTGATTTGTTTATGCATTTTTGGCATTTGGGTTTTTTATTTTGAAATTGTTGCTCTCTCTGCAATCTGGTATCAATTGCTATTATGTTTTCCGATTTTGTTTTCTAGTTGACAAACTATTGATGCTTATAGTAGTCGCATCGTGAGTTTGAGGGGGAATGTTAAATTATATTATATTATAACATATAATATATTCCTATTATTTGTAAGATTATGTTTCTATTTTGGTAGGTTTCTTATTCTTAACAGTTTAGAGTTTGTTTCTTATTAGGATTCTTCTAGTAAGTCTATATAAAGACCTTTGTTATGTAATTTTGATAAGGATTATTCATTTCAATAAGAATTTCAGTTTTTTCTTGTTATCAATTGTGTTTCTTAATTTTCACACTGAAAACATTGCCAAAATGGTCCTTGCTTCACTTGTCAAGGGAGTCCCTAATCCGATTGACGTTATCAGTTATTGGGCTATTCTGTTCTAGTTTGCATCTACCACTCCATGAATGTTAGGGTGTATTAACCAGGCGGCTTGAGACCGAAACTGAGATTGGTGGTGTGGGGTTGTGGGCCCATGCGTCTTAATAAGAAGGGAGAGTGATCGGATTGTAATTTGGGGAGGTGGAGAACTGAGGTGTGTACAAACAGTAGATTCCATTATAGGTTGCTCATTGCTTGGTCAAGTCTAACTCCCTTAAAATTTTCTGTTGTTCTGCCCCTTGTCCATGTGAAACATGGGTCAACAAACCCCATGTTAATCAATTGATGGATGATTTAGCCCTCAATGAATCTGAACACCTTCTTTGATCCAGATTTCCGAGTTATCTACTATAGTCACCGAGTGGAAATCATGGCCACCATCCAGGGATAAGATAAATCAAGGTTTTGTTTGTTGAGGTCTTGCTAGAGGTACTTCCTTAGTGATGGTTGGGGACTGCCATATACAACTGATAGGACCCAATGTTGAGAAAACTGTTGATTTACTTTCAAGTGGATGAACTGTGGGTGTGATGCCAGGATGTCTACCTTGGTACTTTCATTCCAAAACAACCATATGCCATCATTGAACCCCACTGCTTCCACCCTGATCCACAGATCAAAGAAAGCCTAACCTGTTATAGAAAACATTAGCTTGTGAGCCACTTATTCAGGGTTCAACCAGGCCTAAGATATATGGTTTATGAATTCGAAGACGGTCTTTTAAAGCCTGAAAAAAAAAGGCTCTTGAGGTAGTGCCATTTCAATTCCAAAAAAGCAAATTCATGGACGTAAAGAGGGGGATTGAAGTGCAGTGCTAATCGCTAGTCGCATTTGCAGGTGCTGCCTCTTGTTTTCCATTACCCCTTGGGTCATTACAGGAACTTCTTTAAGGGCCTTGATGTGACCACGTTTTTCATTTAGAGTAGGTTTTGTATTGCTTGCAGACCCACAACTTCTTCCTTAAACTTTCCAAATGTTCATTATGTCAAGACTCCATAGATTATTTGGGACACATTGTGTCTGCATTGAGAGTATAAGCTAATCCTCAGAAGATCGAGGCAATGTTATCTTGGCCACCACCCAAGAGGGTGAAGCAGCTATGAGGATTTCTGGGCTTAACTGGGTATTATAGACGGTTTATTTGTGGTTATGCATCAATGACAGCCCCTCTAACAGATTTATTATGCAAAGATGCATTCATTGGACTCCATAAGTAATTGTTGTCTTTTCCACCTTGAAGTAAGCAATGATAGAAGCCATAGCGTTCTCAGTTTGCCTATTTTTTCCTTGGACTTTTTTGTGGAAACTAATGCCTCAAACGTTAGAATTGGTGTTGTCCTTATGCAAGCTAAACATCCCATTTCATACTTTAGTAAGAAACTCGGTCCTAGAATGGAGGCTGCCTCAACCTATATCAAGGAGTTGTATGCTATTTGAACGGATGTACAAAAATGACGGCAATATCTTCTTGGTTGGTTTTTCATTATTCGCATTGACCACAAGAGTATCAAAGAGCTATTTCAGCAAGTGGTCCACACCTCGGATCAACAATTTTATATTTAGAAGCTATTGGATACCATTTTCGTATTGAGTACAAATATGGCTGTTATAACCAAGTGGCTGATGCCTTATTCCACATCCATGATGAACCTTCCATGGAGTCCTCAAATGCAAAGCCCGTGTGTCTTTATCTTATTAGTCGCCCCTCTTGTGATTTGTTAGAGAATCATCGCAAAGCACTTGCCCGACCTTGTACAACTTCATCATCGTCACCATGATGGTACTTTTTCGATAGACTTTTCTATGGTTTATGGCATGTTCTATTATTATCGTCGATATGTTATTAGTACACATTCATCTTTGAAACAGACTTTGCTTCATGAATATCACTCCACTCTACTTTCTGGACATGCTTGTGTCAAATAGACATTAGTGCGCTACTCTTTTATTGGCCTGCAATGCACAAAGATGTAGAATGCTATGTGGCTGCTTGTCTCATATGCTAACAAATTAAGTATTCCACAGGCTCCTACAGGTTTGCTACTAGCCGCTACCAATTTCGGCTTCAGTATGGGATGGAGTCACAATGGACTTTATTATTGGACTTCCCTTGTCACGTGGCTATACAGTGATCCTTGTTGTTGTAGACCGATCAACAAGGTTAGCCCACTTTGGGCCATTACCTTATCATTTTATAGCAATTCGAGCTGCAAAATTGTTTGTTGACATTGTTGTTAAATTACATGGCTTCCTGAGTTGCATTGTGTCTGATAGCAACCCCATTTTTATGAGTAGTTTTTGGTAGAAACTCTTCGCACTAAGTGGAACTTTATTGCATCATAGTACCTCGTATCATCCTCAAACAGAATGGCAGTCCGAAGTGGTAAATTGTGGACTTGAACAATATTCTGGGCTTCACTCAGACAAACCACACAGTTATAAGGCTTATAAAGGGTAGAATTTTGTTATAACACAGCTACCATAGTGGTTTGAAGATGTCTCAATTTTAGGCTTTGTATGGGCGTGCTCCCCCTTGTATTACGACATATTCACAAGGCTCTACTTCAATCTGGTCTCTTGATGAAGCTCTTACTAAACGTGACATTCTACTCTAGTCTCTGAAGGAAAATTTGAGACATGCCTAGAATCGAATGGCTCAAAAAGCCAATGCTCACCACTGTGACCTTAAACTTGAGGTGGGTGAAAAGGTACTGGTTTGCCTTCAACCTTACCGACAAATATGTCATCCACCGAGCTCCCCATAAATTGAGCAAGCGATTTTATTGACCTTTCACCATTCTGGAGCACATTGGCCTCGTAGCATACAAAATGGACCTTCCATCGGAGAGTAGTATCCATCCGGTTTTTCACATCTCTGTTCTCAAGCCTTTCCAAGGTAGTTTTCCGGTTGAAGTATGCCCCCTACCTCGTGAAAGTGTAAATGTAAGCATCTCCCTGTCCCAGGTGCAATATGTGCTTGCTGATCACTATCCTGTAGCTAAGTTTGAGTCAGGCCTCAAGTGCTTGTGTAATGGGGTGAGTGGTCCTGAGAACTGATACATGGGAATATTACACAGCATTTCTTCAGACATGCCTGAGTTTCCACACCTAGAGGACAATGTGGTTCTTCAAGGAGGAGGATGATATATCTCAGCCCCAGTTTCAGTGGCCCATGTTGAAGAAGATCTTAGACTGGGTAAGACCAAGAGGAGAATAAGGCAAAGACATGGGTCTGGGTTCAGCACTTGGCCTAAAGAGAGCGACAAGCCCCCAGACAAGCCCCTAGCTTGGTTATCAGATTATGTTGCTTGAGGGGAAAGCAACTTCTAGGCAGTGGTGTGAATTTCTTTTTCTGTCTTTTCTTTTCCAGAAGCTTCTGTAGGTTGTAACCAGTGAGTCGGCTAGTCCTTCGTGGGCTAGAGATTGTAGAGAGGGAGAGGTATTGATTTGGGAAATATACAAATTTTCTTCTAATTCTTCTCTCTGTTTTTTCTGCTCTGCATTTTTCTTTTGATTTAGTGACTGAGATTAGGAGACAGCACTCGCTCGGAGAGTGTTGAACGCTAATGATTGCAGATTAGGCGTATCAAAACCTCTTTCAAAGTTTCTGATGTCGCTGAGCTTTCATGAGTTTTGAGACAGCAGACGAAGATATTTTAGGACTAGTATTATCCTTTAATTTCATTGGACCTGAACTTGCATTGCTTGCTATGTCAGAAAACCTTTGGTCTCCAATATTCTGAACGTAATTTTTTTTATCTCCATGGTTGATAAAGGAGAATAGTGATGTTGTGCAACACAAATAACATCTTTACCACCAATAGTCACGTATGTACTAACAAGGGTACCAAAATTTTCAATGAAACTGTCACAAAAGAGGCAAAAATCAGGGATCAGTCTGAAATCATGAATATCTCTCTCTATGTAGCTTGAAGATCCATACCTTGCCAAAGATGGAGGGTCCCAACATACTGGCACTTCCCGTTTGACATTTTCTTGCAACACTAGTGGGGACTATACAAGCTGAACTTTGGCTTGAGAAATGTAAAATGCATCCATATGGAGGCTCTTTGGGGCTTTTATTTCTTTATGGCCCTTGCCTTTTTTGGCTCTTTCTTTTTGTATACTCTGTATACAACCTGTGTAATTGCTTGGGCACTTTGTTGACCATGTTTGAATAAAATAAATGCAAGATCCAAGCAAGTTTATTGTTGCTGTGGCCCCAGTTGCAGCTACTGATGCTGGTGGTGCTCCCCCTAGGGAAGAAGAAAAGAAGGAAGAACCTGCTGAAGGGTTTGATGATGACATGAGTTTCAGTTTGTTTGACTAAGTTTATTTTGTTTATGGTTAGACACTTGGACATGAACTTCGAGTTCTTCACTCTAATTTTCATCCACTGATGATAGGGGATTTCTTTGTCGGTGTTTGAGGATGGTGAGAATAAGTGAAAGGCTGCTTACATTTGGGGGTAATGACCTTCTCCAGCTTCAGCATTAGGTTCTGCCTTTGAATCAGTGACCATACTCGAGTTCCCAATATCACAGCGGAATCTGCAAAATCTTAGGTCTTTCTCCTCTTGGGATCTATCGATCGCTGCCACCAGAAGGACGACTGACGGGAGTGAGTGTACAATTTTGAATCACCCTTCGGCATCAGCCTACATTGGCCTCATGGTTTCCTACCAGGAGAATTATCACTGTCTGGATCATTAGTGTATGCTAAGAGCTTATTTTGCTTCATTTCTTAACATTTTCTTGCTGACAAAAATGAACTCAGGTTGCTTCAACTCCTATGCCGAAAATGTATCAGAAGAAGATGGTAAGCAAGCCAAGGGAAAGTAGTTTTATTGATTTTAAGTGGATAATACTGAAATGAAAAAATAATTTATGGAATACGATCGATTTTGGGTACACATAAGGTTGGATTGACCCGTTGATCCAGTTTAAGGCTAGGTTGGGCCAGTATAATGACAACCCAATATAAAATAGACCTGGCCTAATTTTGTTCTAGGTCGATGTAGGCTCGGTCGGTGCCAAATTGCAAGCTCTAGGTAAGAGCTCAGACGAGCACAAGAGAGGGGTCCAAGGTTTGAGTTCATATATTTGTGAGGAATATATTATTATTGATATATTGGAAAGTGAATAGATGTAAAAAAAAAAAAAAAATTATGTGAAATTAAGACTAAAAACTAAATATTTTATATTCATTTCAACTTTTTTCTGAATAATTAAGACTGCAAAATATATTATATTTGAAACTTTTAAAAAAATTTAAAATAATTTATAAAACTATAAAAAGTTTACTTATATCAATTAAAAAAATAATAAATATATAATAAGAGTATTACTTATACATTGAAGGAATAAATTTAAAATTTTATACTTTATTACCTCATGCTAAATATTATGAAAAATTACTAAAGTTTATTTTATAACATATTTTAAATTTAAAACATAAATATAATTATTTATGTAATACATTTAAATAAAATTGATACTTTTTGGATTTTATTTGAATAAATAATTTTCAAATAAATATATATGTGTTTAGTATTAGAAAAATAAAACCACCTCTCCCCTTTCCTATTCCTCCCTCCTTCCCCCCTCTGTGAAGAGAAAAACCCTCACATCTCCCTTTCGAACCTCTCCTCTCTTTACGGCTCAGAAAAACTCCCCTCTCCAACCTCTATCCCAAACATTTCCATTTTATTTTCCTTAGATACAGTGGTGTTATTTTCCTTCCAATGGTGTAGATGGCAAGGCCGCGATAGTGTCGAACTTGGTTTGTAGAAGGATTCCATGTAATGGCTTGGATTACTGACCTTATTAGCGCTATGAATTTTCGTCCATAATTTTCCAACCTTTTTCCTATAGTTTTCATCATTAGTTTTTAAGAAAAGTAATTGATAAGTACCCAAACCCAATAAGAGAGTTCAACAATCAGATATGGGATTGTATCATTGTCCATTCTTAAAGAAGTCTGACATTCACGGATGACTCATATTTTGGATAGATTTCACTCCAAACCTTCTCTTGGGGTATCCAATAACCCTTTATTGCTATATGGTCTTAGAGAGGATGAGTGAAGTTATACGAATATAAGTCGTCAGTGAGCCTCAGAGAGTTAAGTGAAAATTTATCACAGAGATATAAGTCGTCAGTGGCGTCAGGGTTTTTTTAAGTGGAGCAATGATACGATCCCATATAAGTTCTACAAGAGATTATGGAATGGTATTTAAGCTTAAAGGATTCTCCCAACTATAAGGTCATTCTTTTGAGTTGAGCTCCATGTTAGGATTGTATTTTTATCATTGATTAACCGTTTGAGTCGTGTGGCCAGCGGGAGAACGTCGACTTCTTTAGGAGTGGACAGTAATCTGTCGATTCGCGAGGGTGTAGAGTGGTGCTTAAACTTGAGAAGTTCTATCAAACGGTCTTTTAAGTTGGGCTCTCCTATTAGGCTTGAGTACCTATCATAATGTTTTCCTCAACATTTTCCTTTATATTTTTTTTCCCATTGATTTTTCCCCTTGATTTTCTTATGTTTTCCGCTTTCCTAGATTTTTCGGGAACAAACGCCAATCTTTGGAAAATTATGGGGAAAAATCAAAGGGGAAAAAATAAAGGAAAAGTTGAGGAAAATTTTACAATATTTTTCATATTACTTTCTTTACAAAATAGTGAGTGAAAATTATGGAAAAAGTTTGGAAAATTCGAGAAAATTCATCTGGCTAATAAGGGACGTGAATCCCTTTTAGAAACTGAGTTCGACACTATCGCAGCCTTCGACACCACGTAAGGAAAATAATGCCACTAGATCTAAGGAAAATAATATGGAAATATTTGGGATTAAGGTTAGAGAGAGGAGAGTTTAGCTTGAGTCACAGAGGGATGGGGTTCGAACGACAAAGAAGGTATTTTAAAGGAGAGAGTGTTGTGGAGAGGGGTTAGAAGATAGAGACTGTGTTTGTCACATAGGGAATGTAGGGTTCTTCTATTCGCATGAAGGAGAGGGAGGCACATAAAAATGCTTCTACCCATAGCTCCCTAGGCATATTTTTATCATGCAGCCATGATAAGCACACAACAATTAGGTGTGCGAACATCCAGAGTCAACAATCCAATGCTTTTCATAATCAATAGAGTCATCAGGATGCATTAGGGAAGCCATATTTTATGTTTGATCAATGACTTCAATAGAAAAGCACTACTCCCATTTTGGAACATCAGAATCTTCATGGGCTGCATTTGCTTCCGCACCACGAAGCTTGACCCGATAATTTTTCTTGATATGGCCTAATTTACCCCATCGAGAACAAGTCACCTTCACATGGAAATCATGCTTTATATGCCCTTCAACTTTTCCACATATGTAACAAATTTTAGAACTACCTTGTCTCCGTCTCTGTTCTAAAATGTTTGTCTCCACTTGGATTTTAGCAGGAAAGGCTTGCCTTTCCTTGTACTCTAGTATAGAACATTATTTTCATTAATGAATTTGGGACATTTGTTTCACAAGAGCTTCCTGGTTGAAAGTAGATTTTCCAACTCAACAATAGAGGATTGATTTGCCCATCCTTGCACCAAAGAGATGCAAGGCATGAACTCTTTCCTCAAGCCACAAATAAGATAACAACGTAGGCGTGCATTGCTAATTATAGGATTAGATGAATCTAACTCTGAAATTTCAGAACACAAGGATTTAACTTTCAAAAAATACTCCAGAGTTGACATATTACTTGGAACCATTCCATTAAGTTCATTCTCCAACATAATTGGTGTTGTGTGTTCTTTGAGTGAAGAGTCTTTCAAGAGTCTCCCATACCTCCTTTGGTGAATTCATATCTTGAACATGCTGAATGTACTCTCTATTTATAGAAGTCCTCTAGGCAAAGAGAGCTTTCCCGCATTTAATCTTCCATTTTCGACTAAGATCAGTATTTTGCATAGTATCCTTTGGAATTATGGCATATGCACCAAAGACTAGGTCCCACAAATCTTGGCCTTGTAAATAAGCTTCCATACAAAGCTTCCAATAATTGTAGTTGTCACCCACGTCCAACTTCTCAACTGCATGTTGGGACAAACTATTTCCACAATTCATCTTGAAATCAGAGATAAATGCTCTAAACACTACAACGAACCTACATAATAATAAGATCAAACACCTTATGGGCAACCATGAACAAATAGTAGAGTAAATGATGGAACAAGAAACAGAGAAACAATAAACAGAGAAAGGAGATGGATTTATGAAATATGAACTTTTTTCTAAGAGAAAAAAAAAACTCCTCGAAAGTTACAAGAATGCATCCCTTAAATAGAAAAATTAGTCCTAAACATTCTCAACTAAGCTGCAGCACTACACTAACTATCAGAGGCACCACAACACGTAGAGCAATAACTGAAGTGCAGCAATACGTTCTGATTTATTTGACAAAGCCAACTTGCTAGCTCCTAAACAAGAGGGGCTTCTTGAACAAAATACTCATACTTGGTAAAAATAAAGCCTAAGTCAATAGTTTAAAAAAAATGACTTTGACAAATTCGTGGTACTAATATGCAACAGGAATTTAGTTTAGAAGGGACATAAATTGACAAACATGAAATTCTAGCCTAATACTATAATATCTTACAAATTCAGGAGGGACATAATTAAAGTTTTGAGTTCGAGTCCACCTCTTTATAAGAAAAATAATTTTTACAAAAAAATTTCAGGTGGCCATATGCCACTAGGCATTAGCTAGGTCCGTCAGCTGGAGAGGATGGTGGATTACAATGTTGGAGACAAAATGTTTGCACCAGGAAAGTAAGTTGGAGATAAAATGCCTGAGCCTTGGGCTTGGATTTGGGCCTTTATGAGAATGATTTGGGTTGGGCTTGGACCTTTGGTTACAATTTAGAGTTCGCTCATAAATTCTATTTGTATTGTATCAGTTCATCACTATTTGTATTTATTAAAAATTTAAAATTGTGGAAATCATCGTTAATTGTTATAATAATCTATTTTTAGAAGTAGTGAAAATGTTCATCAATCAAATAAAGAAATAAACAACAATAACTATAGTGGAATTACATTCAAAGCCAGTTGCTCAAATCATCTCATAATAAAAAATTAAAAAAATAAAAATTTATAATATATTGTATATAAATGAATGATTGGTTTGATAGAAAAGCCCCATATCCTTTTTAGGAACTCTGAGTTGTACATCCTTCCTCATAATAAATGCATGAATAAATAAATAATTGATAGCAATTATGATGAAGTTTTTTTTACTTCACTTAACATTACAACATTATGGTATTTTATTCCCTCCAACGTTATGAAATTTAATCGCAAAGAATCATATGAATTTGTTTTTATTATTAAATTGGATTATATTACTTGCATCATATTATAAATGAAATGAAAAAGATGAATGATAGTCTTAAGATTTTTTTATCGTTGTTCATCACCAAACTAAATAAATTAAAAAAGAAGAATAAATAAGTGGATATATATATAAATAAATAAGTGAGAGCTCTATAGAACTTAGTGAATGGAATAACAATCCATTAAAAACCTGTGCTTCTCTCTATCAAATTGAGCCAATCTAATTCAAACTTTATTGATTCAAATAAATGAAGTTGTTCTAACATCTTAATATTTTTATAAAATTGAATGATGTTTAAAGGAAATTACTTAAATCATCTCATAAATGACTAAAGAAATAATATGTATACAGTTCATATCATGAATAAATAAATGATTGGTATGATAGAAGTATTCGCGTAATTTTAACTAACTTTTGAGTCATGCACTTGTACGCCCTTCCCCATAATGAATAAGTAAATAAACAATTTATATGAATTGTGATAAATTTAATAATAGAGCATTTTAATGGTTTGTTCTTATGATTAAATCAAATATTCATGTGTATTCTGTATTACTTGAATCAAATTATAAATGAACTTAAAAAGATGATTGACATTCATACGATCTTTCTCTCTTTTTAAATAAATAAATAAGACAATAATAGTTGACATTGAGATCGATGAGAATAAAAATTGTTTTTCAAATGATTGGTATGATAGAAAAGATTTTCATTTTTTATGAAATTTAAGTGATTGTAGTTGTATACCTTTTCCCCATAATAAATGCATGAATAAATAAATAAGTAATTGATATTAACTATGATGAATTTTAATCGCAAAGTATCATAGAAGCTTGTTCTTATATATTATTAAATTGAATCATATTTATGCAAAATTACTTGAATCATATTATAACTGAATGACATTTCCATTTTTTTTATCACATTTCTTATCACCAAACTAAATAAATTAAAAAATGAATAAATAAGTGGTAGCTCCAATTGGAACTTAGTCATTGAAATGACAATCGTCCATTAAAAGCTTGTGCTTCTCGTGTCAAATCAATCATAATTCAAACTTATTGATCCAAGTGAATAAAGCTTGTTCTAAGTTCTGTAACACTTAGATTCTAATTAATGAATTCTCGTTATTCTAATAAAACTTTTCAATGAATCATGATAGATTCTCTTCATTTTTACACTTCTTTCATTATTATATAAATACAAAATTACAAATAAATAGTAGATAATATGGATGATCGAATTTAATTATAATTATAAAAGAAATTCACATACCAAAACAAAACCAAATGAAACCTAAAGTTAATGAAATGACTCCATACAAGTGGCTAAAAGAAGTTGGATTCCATCATTTCATTCATGGACTTCATTATAAAAAAAAAAAAAATTGAAATGGTTTTATTGGAAATATTTAAAATCACGGAACTATTTTTTATTTTAAAATTTTTTTTTGGGGTCTTTAGGAGAGTGGTTGGGATTGGGTTTGTTGGTTGGTCATAACTCAAAAGGTAGTCCCGTTGGTTACATTTCAATCGCTTACATATTCTATTGTATTCAAGAATCAGTCATTATGTGTTTATTAAATTTTTTTATAATTGTGAAATTCATGGTTAAATCTTACAGTAGTCTATTTGATAGAAGAAGTAGAATATTTATTTGATCAAATAAAAAAAATAAAACCCTCCAATAACTATGGTGAAATTTAGTTTAATGGTGTACACTTACACTTTACTCTCATTAGGAAATGAGCAATGTAACGAAATTAATAACCATCTCATAAATGACACAAGAAAAAAAAATGTATATAGTTAATTATAAATAAATAAAAGGATTAGTATGATAGAAATATTCTATTTTTTACTAACTTTGGAGTAATTACAATTGTTTGCTCTTTTTCCCCAAAATAAATAAAAAAATATTTTTTTATGAATTGTGAGGGTTTGTAATTGTTAAATCAAATCATGTGTATGTTATATTACTTCAACCAAAATTATAACTGGACCTAAAAAGATGATAAACAGTCTTATGATCTCTCTCTCTCTATCAATAAATAAATAAGACAACGTAATTGACATTGAGATTAATGAAAAAAATGATTGTTTCTACCTAATTCAATTCTTATTCTTTACTTTTTCTTTGTCTCGTTGTGAGAAAATAAATAAATAAATGGATGCGTGAAGAAATGACAAGCACTCTAATGGAACTTGTTATTTGATTAATAATCCATTATAAGCTTGTTGTCTTTATCAAATTGAATCGAATCTAATTCAATCAAATTACTAACGTTATTCAAATTACTTAAACAATGACTTTAATTAATAAGTTTTTTTTATAGGAATATATAAAACATTAATAATTGCGCTCTACAAATAATATTCTGATTCGGGGTCATGAGATCATCTAAGTATATTTAAAATACTCCATTAGATGAATCTTATTACCCTTTTTTGCAATAATATTATCATAACATCTTAAAAAAATTATATTGAACCAATCAGAATTCTAATAAAAGAAAGAAAATAAACCATGTTTACATCAAAAACTTTCATGGACCCAACAATTGGTAATAAAGCTTTTCATTTTCTCAACACAATACTTATATATGGGTGAGGATTCGATGTCCAAAGTTGGAATCTTTAGGGATAGACTATATTCAAAAATAATTAAATAATATTAATATAAAAAAGGGAAATCCTTATAAAATTAAAAGAAATAAGGCTATAGAGTGTGTGGATTATGAAAGTATTTAAGTTTGATAATGTATGAAAATTAAAATTAGAATGACACTAAAATGATCATATGGATTATTTTGCGATTATATTGATGAAGTGTGTAGATAGTAATTCAAAATGTTAAGATCAATATTTCTTAGAAAGAATGTTTATATTTGTATCTTTAAATAATAACATGAAATAAAAATGATCTATAATTACAAAGTTGAACTAAATCAGGATAAATTTTTATTAGAAAAATCATATATAGAGTGATAAAAAGGGAATCAAATTTACATCCTACTATATTGCTTGAATCATCATACAACTAGTAGAAACTTCTTCCATGAACTCCTTTCTTTCTAGGTTTTATGAAATAAATAAGCATAATTTGCATTAAATCCCATAATAAAATTTTGATTTCTATCAAATTTTGATGAATAAATAACACATGAACCCATAAAATTATAAATAAAAAATCTGTAACATGGACGATCGAATTCAATGATAATTATTCAAAACTTCTCCTCAAACCAAACTTAAACCAGATTTAGTAAAACCAATTATGGGCAAAATTTTGATTCCATTTTAAAAATCTATAAAAATTCGAAGAAATTTTTTGACTCTATCCATCGCCCAATCCTTCCATACAAAGAAGAAAAACAGAAATAGTTTTGTAGGAATCATTTTTATTTTCAATTCTCCATTCTATTGAAGACTTAATGGAATTGAACAAAAAAAAAAGCAAGAGCAAGAATTCAACAAACACCAGCTAAAGAAGTTGAAAGTTTGAGACATTAGGAGTAGAAGAAAATTAGCACATATATATATATATATATATATATATATATATATATATATAGGTGCTGCCTTTGTGTCTCCTCACTTTCTTTTCTCAGACAGACATTGTGTCTCCAACTTTATAATCCACAATCCCTCACATTACTTGCTTTCCTATATTTTATTAAATAATTGATAATTTATATATATATATAGTTGGAGACACAATGTCTGTTTGAGAAAAGTAAGTGAGGAGACACAAAGACTGTACCTTTGACTTTGATTTTTGGAAAACTTGTGTTTCAAAAAACAAAATGTAAAAAGAACCTAATATATATATATATATATATATATATATATATATACATATATATATATATATATATATATATGATTTAGTATGATTTTATAAAAAATAATTATGTTTAAGGTTTGGTAAAACCTATATTTACTTTAATAAATTGTAGGTATTACCTTGATACTATTTATTATGGTAATATTTAAGACATTAAGGTAATACCTATAATTTATTAAGATAGTACCTATGACAAATTAAGGTAATACCTGTAATTTATTAAGGTGGTACCTGGATACTATCATATTTGAAACACAATTATTTTCTATGAAACCATGTTGAATCATATATTTTACATTCTTTATATATTCCTTACAATTATTCCTTAATCAATGAAATAAAACACAAGTTTTCCTATAGTTTTTGCCTTTGTTGACAATGATTTGGATTGAGCCTAGGGTTGGTCATAATTCAAAAAGTAGATCCTCTTTTGGTTACAATTTCAAAATTTACCTATGAATTCTATGGTATTGGAAAGAGAATCGGTCATCACTATTATATATGTATTCATCAAAATTTGAAAATCATGGTTAAATCTTATAGTGTTCTAATTTATTTTTAGAATTAGTTGGTTCCAGCACTCTATATCCTCTAATTGCTGAAAGAATTCAATATATCTTTTGGTTACAAACGTATCAATTTATATTATTAATGAATGCCAATTGGTCTCCTATAATTAGTTCCTGATTCACCATAGTGATGGATGTCATGGGGAGTAGAGCGTAGTGTCACGACAATGAGTTTGTGATAACCCATGTAAATATCCCCCCACGTTTTATTTGACTAAGTCTGTGACCTTTACGGTTACTCGATTTCCACAGCTTTATCTTACTAGGTCGAGCGATGAGATGATCAGCTTTCGATCCTCGAACTCGATGCCCGACATGCCCGAGATGATGTGGGGAGTGGTGTGATATAAAGCCCTCATAAAAGCACCCAATGTGTAATTGATAGTGTCAGCTCGATGCCTGTGGCTCCGAATTCCTTTGACCATTTAGGTTTTTCCAGTGTGCGACGATACAGATTGTAATTTATCCCAATTCCACTAAACTTATTTAGTCAATTGAATAAAGAAATAACCACCAATAACCATGGTGGAATTTAGTTACACGGAGTGCCTATTAATGGCTCACTCTTATTGTAAAATTAAATTATATGCTCAAATCATCTCAGAAGTAAATAAATAGTTCATCATAAGCAACATTAATGACCAGTATAGAAAAGTTTTTCATTTCTCTCTAACTTTGAGTTATTAAACCTGTATTTTCTTTCTCAGAAGAAATGAATTAATAAACATATAGATAATATCGACAATGATGAAATTTAATCATCAAGCTTTGCAAAAGTTTATTCTTATTATTGAATTAGATCAAATATAAATTGAATTACTAGAATCATATCATAAACGAATTAAAAAAGATGACAGATTATCTTACGTCTTCCTAGCTATCTTTCAAAATAGATAAATATATAAGATAAAATTAGTTGACATCGATCCTAATGAAAAGAGATTATTTTCTATTTCTCTCGATTACTTTTTGTCATAGTTGTCAATGATCGGTCAAACTAAATAAATAAAAAGATGAGGACTAAATAATTGGATTAGTCCTATATAGAAGAACGTGGTTTGAATTAATAATTCATTAAAAACATGTTCTTTCTATCAAATTCAATTTTTATTCATTAAAATTAATGAAAGTTGCACTAACTACTTAAAAAAGTATTTTAGTGAACTCCTATATAGGAATATAATACTAATATAAAAACACTCAAAAATAAAATTCATTTAGACTCCGAAGATCATCTATTTAATTTTAATAAATGTTCCATTAAATGAATCTCATTACCTCATGTATTCTTTGCAATAATGTTACCATGAGATCTTAAAATTTTCAAGTTAAAATCAATCAATTAACATTCCCATAAATGAGGTTATTTTTACATTAGTTGTTTCTAAAAATTGGGACATTCAATAGATAGATATTAAGGCATCTACAATCAGAATTATTTATGTTAGTTGTTCTAAAATTGGGACATTCCACAGATAGATATTAAAAATGCATTCTTAAATGGTGACCTACATGAAGATGTTTTTATGGCTCAACTAGAGGGATTTGTGGACTCTACTAAGCTTACATATGTTTGCAAACTTCATAAAGCTTTGTATGGCTTAAAGCAAGCTCCACGAGCTTGGTTTGAAAAATTAAAGGGTGCTCTCTTATTTCAAAATTCTGTTTCTGACACTTCTCTCTTCTTTGCACACAAGGACAACCGACCTATCTTTCTCTTGGTATATGTAGATGACATTTTGATTACTGGAGAAAATTCTGATGATGATATTCAACAGCATATTAAGGATTTGAATATCCATTTTGCCCTCAAAAACTTGGGTCCTGTAAGTTATATTCTTGGGTTTGAAGCTATTCGAAGCTCTTCAGGCTTACATCTTAGCCAAACCAAATATGCCATTGATCTCCTTCACAAGACAAATCTACTGAAGGCTAAAGCTGTTTCTGCCCTAATGTTTGTGACTTCAAAATTGTCTCTCCATGACAGTGCACCGTTTGATGCTCCATCTCTTTACAGAAGCACAGTAGGAGCATTTCATCTTGCATACTCTGTCAATCGCCTCAGTCAATACTAGGCACTAACTCTTGCTCGCTGGAAGGCATGCAAGAGAGTACTGTGTTACATTAACGGCACCATCTCCTTTGGTTTAAAATTTCGTCCAGCACAGATTATGAATCTTGAAGGTTGTTTCGCTGATTTATGCCCGTACACCTAAACCAAGATCAAGAGCCTTAATTAATAAATGGTCATAGTGATCTCTGCTACCTCATTAGACGACAAGAGCCTATTTAACTCGACATAAGATACAAGATGCGGGGGGTTTCTCCATTTATTTGGGCCTGTTGTGTTATAAACCCTAGAGGGTTAGTATAAGAATTTATAAATACACGCTTACTAGCCTCTGTGGCTTGTAAGTTTTACTTCGCCTCTCCGTGTCTATAAAACACCTGAGAGAGAAACAGAAACCAAAAGGTTTCAGAGTGTTTTTCAAATCTAGTTTCTTTTATGATCAAGTGCGCCCCACACGCGTATCCGTCACGTAGAGAATAGCTTCAGCGTCCCGTGGATTCTAAGAGATTTTCTATACTACTACAAGTTAGTAAATGGTGATGAAATATATCTATCATACATTGTATTTAATCAGGCGATTCCTCAAGCTCATTGTATGATTCCTCTTCCAATCGGGTATCAAAGCACTTATTGAATCGGTGTGTGATAGATCGAATCCATAATTTTATTTCTCATGTATATATGATGTATATTAGATATATGGCATCTAGATTCTATTATTTATGTTATTTATAATTTTTGTATTATGAATGAATGATTTGGTTTCGCCTTAATCCATGTGTAGATTTTGCTTGTATATTTTTTTTTTTGGGGATGTAATAAGGATGCTAATCATAAGATTAGGTTTCCTCCTTGATTTAGAGGCTAATCATAAGATTAGGTTTCCTCCTTGATTTATTTATTTATTTGTTTTTTCTCGCAATTTTTTTTTTATATGTAAATTCGATTTATTATAAAAAAATGTAAAAGGGTGCTGCGTTGTCGCACGGGGCTGATTTGCAGGGTGGTTCAGACAGTGCTCTACCTCCTTGTAAAATTTCGTGGCAATCCGAGTTTTGTGTGGAGGTCGGCGGTCGCTTTTGGCGCCTGATTCAATAGTGACACAGCAGTGCTTTACGTTTTGCCTAAACCCTAAAAGCCAATTCTAACTTGGCCCACACCCCATGGACTTACAAGACCTGAAGAAAAGAAGAAGTACGGGTCAGATATCAAGTTGGGCTTACCCTATTGGGCTTGTAATTTTCTTTTCTAGGAAACCATGGATTAGGGCCTATTAATTATTCTATATTTATAATTGTTTAAATTATATGGATATAACATGTGATATGTAGCTTTTAACATGCCATTTATAATAGGTGGTGCCATATAATTGCATCATTTGATACATACATGTGCATAATAATATTTGTTTTATCTAGATAATATTATTATGGAAAAACCCTAATTAATTAATAATAAAAAATATTGAATGGGTGAAGGTTAAAATTAATTTAATTAATTCGAAACTCCGCGCCCATTAAGGGTCCAATAATAAATGGCTATGTGATACCTCAACGGATAAGCATGGCCGGATTTATTGATTGGATCTAAATACTTCAAAATTTTAATGAGGTTGTATGGCCCAACGTCGACGATGCTTGGATATTAAAGATAATTTTAGAATTAAATTAATGGTTATTAAGATTCAATTTTAATAATATTAATAACCTCCCAACGAGGCTCACAATGTTATTAAAGGCCCAAAAAGAATATTGAAACAATGGTTGTTTTTTTTTTAAAATCAATTTTGAATAGTGTGTGTTAGTGTTATCTAGGAAGGCTCTGTCTAAGGAGGTAGGTTTTTAAGGAGTTTGAGACCCACCTGACCTTTCCTGGGAGCTAACTTAGTAGGACACTAGACACATACCATGTTCAAGTTTCTCTAGTTTATTACAACTCTTGCCCAACTAGCATTTGTATTTGAAACTAAATTATTGTTGCAATAAACATTAATAATAAGTAGTTTAAGGATCTACATATTCGTATGTTTGTCGTGGTGGATTACGTGTTAATATATGTGCTTTTTTAAATTTCAGAAAATGGCATCTTTAACTCTAGCTTACAATTTTGAGTCAAAGCCATTGGATGGAAATAACTAATACCTATGGAAAACCAATCTTTCTATCAGTTCTTGATTTTGAGAGAATAAATTCATTACAACAACTCCGAACCTCAGAGCCCACCGCTAATGCTTCGTGAGGAAACTAAGAAGCACTTGCGTGATTGGCAACGGGCAAATACTCGCCGTCGCTGTTATTCTCGCCAGCTGCAACATCCGCGAAAGCAAATTAATGATCCGAGAGTGTATTGAAATAATTCACTCTAGATGGGATGTTTGCTAAAAGTAGCAAAGACGCTGTATTGCGTACCATAGGGCACTAATGAACACTGTATGACTTGAGGAAATGTGCGGACCATTGTCTAAAAAAAAATGATGGGGCACATCAGCATCGTTGAGGTGATTGTGGGGCTAAGCTGTGATCAAGAGATGAAGATTGACTTGATCCTAGAATCTCTACCGACAGCGCTTCGTCGGTTCAAATTCAATTAATATGAACAAATCAAGCTTACTCATCGAACTTATGCACGAGCTTGAGAGTGTTGAAAGGTCTCTCGTGAAGCAGGAAGTGCTTATCATGCTGAAAGTTCTTCAAAACCTAAGGGAAACTCCGAGGGCGTGAAAGAAGAACAAAAGTGAAGGAAATGTGTCCAAATTTTCAAAACCAATCGCAATGAAGAAGCCGAAGGCAAGTGCTTCCGCGCTGGCGTAAAGGTCACCGGAAGAAGGATTGCCCAAAACTAGGTATGGGTAGTATAAATGTTGTTGAGGCTTGTTTAGTGGAGAATTGCAATGATAAATGGATCATCGATTCAGAGCCACTAACCATGCTTGTTACTCTCAGAGTGGTTCAAACAAAGTGTTCCCACTCAGAAAGGACAGTGCTTTCTAGTTGGGAAACTGGGAATATGTCTCCGTAATGGCAAGAGGACTAGTGGAGTTATGTTTTAATAATAAGACTTTTATGTTTATCGATCGTTTATTTGTTCCGCATTTTAAGAGGAATTTGGTTTCGTTAATGTTTAGTCAACATGGTTTAACAAAGGCGCTTTAATTCCTAGCTTCAATAAAGAGTAATAACGCTTTTTATTTATCTGATTATTGATAAAATGGTTTATATTTTTTAACTCCTATGTCCTATAGTATTAATGCTATTACAGAAAATATCGATGATGAGCAATTTCTTTATCTAAGAAAAGGAAGGTTTCAATGAAACCTATATGTGGCATTTACGATTGTCATATTAATTTAGTAGAATTCATGGTTTGCTAAAAGTGGAATTTTAAATTCCTTGATCTTTGAACCTATACTCAGTATGTGAATCATGTTTAGAAGGTAAATGACAAAGAGGCCCTTCAAGGCCAAAGGAAATCGTACACTATACACTTGAATCGGGTGTACACACACCGATGTATGTGGGACCAATGAGCATCTGCCTCGAGGCGTGTATGAGTATTTCATCACATTTACTAATGACTACTCAAGATATGGTTATGTTTACCCACGCGCCATAAGTCTGAAGCTTTGATAAATTTCTCAGAGTATAAGACCGAGGCGTGGGGTGCTTACTGCGTCCATACTGCCAGCCTTGGCCCGACCGAGGCTATGAATACTCGTTCCTGAGAGTTCAAGTCTTACTTCGCTCAAGAGGGATAATATCTCAATTATCATCTCCGGAACGCCTCGCCACGGAGTCTCCGAAAGGAGAAATAGAACCCTTTTAGTTATGGTGAGGTCGCATGCTCGCTATTCATCATTACCCGACCGCTCTGGGATATACCTTAGAAACAACCGTGATACATACTAAATTTAGTCTGGCTTCAAATCAGCCTAAAGACACCTACGACCATGGAAAGGGCGCATCTGTACCTTGAACCATATTAGATTCGTTGGGTGCCCAAAGACACGTCTTGGTACGTAAAACAACAAAAGTTGGAATCTCTAACATAAATGTGTATGTTTATCACTACCCTAAGGAACGAGAGGTGGAATATTCTATAATCCAAAGGAAAAGAAGGTGATAGTGAGTACTGCCACTTTCTTAGAAAGAGATTATATGAACAATTTTAAACCTAAGAGTAAAGTGGTTCTTGAAGATTTGACTCGGGGCCGAGATCCACCACAAACTATTTTTCCAACCCGTTTCTTGTTGATGTTCAAAGAGGGGAAATGTACAAATGTACCCGAAGGTGAACAAACACAGAAACAACTCAGACCAAATTCAAGAAACTCAAGAACAAGAACATAACGGCGAGATTGGTAATCCACCCGAACCGCAAATCTCGATCCTTCTCAGATGTACAACAACCACAATGCAGCGAAACTCGTAAATGAGATCGATACTTGAACTCCGTAGCGATGCCTCACAGGGAGAGACTTATCAAGTCGCTTTGATAATCCTCCATGACGACCTACCACATACGAAGAGGCATTGGAGGATGTTGATGTGCAAGAGTGGAAAAAGGCAATGGACCGTGAGATGGAATCTATGGGTTCTAACTCAGCTTGGTCTCTTGTAGAAGCACCTAAAGGGGTAAAACCAATTGGGTGTAAGTGGATCTATAAGAGAAAGAGAGGACCAGATGGGAAGGTTGAAACCTTCAAAGCTAGATCGTGGCAAAAGGTTACACCTAAAAGAGGGTAGATTATGATGAAACTTTTTTCGCAAGAGCTATGCTTTAAATCGTCCTGATTCTTAGTTGTAGTGCCAAATTTCTCTCGACACGATTTGGCAAATGGATGTCAAAACAAATTTTTCTAAATGGAGAGCTGGAAGAGGATATCTATATGCAACAACCGAAAGGGTTCATAGCCTTAGGTCAAGAACACATGGTTTGCAAGTTGCATAGGTATATTTATGGCCAAGCAAGCATCCGTGTAATGGAACACGTGTTTGATCATTATCAAATTATATGGATTTGAGAAAAGTCCTGATGAACCATGTGTGTATAAGAAAATTCAAGGAATAGTGGTAGTCTTTTTGGTACTTTACGTAGATGATATTCTGTTAATTGGAAACAGTGTGAAAGTGTTGTCAGACATAAAGGGTTACCTGAAAAGCAGTTTGATATGAAGGACTTGGGTGAAGCTAACTATATTCTAGGAATCAAACTTTTACGACTGGAAGAATAAGGTGCTAGCTTTATGCCAAGCCTCCTACATTGATGCCAAAATAGTGACTGTGCCTGCATGGAAAATCTAAAAGTGGGACTTCTACCCTTCGCATGGAATTCATCTTTCTAAGGAGCAATCACCAAAAACTCCTCGAAGAGAAAGAACTCATGAGTAAAACCTTATGCTTCGGGCCTCGCTGGTAGTCTCATGTATGCTAGTGCTATGTACCAGCTTATATCCGCTATGCAAAGGAGTAGTGTCTGCACTCCATCGCATCCCCGTGAAAGAACACCGGGATGCCAGTTGAAACATATACTCAAGTATTTAAAGAGAACGAGGGATTATATGTTGGTGTATTCCGCTGGGAGTCTAAAACACTTGGTTATAATGGACTCGCATTTTCATGATATTGACTCAAGTAAATCAACATCAGGATATGTGTTTACCCTAAATGGGGGAGCCATTTGTTGGAGAATGTGTGTTTGAGAAACATGTAAATTGTATGGGTCTTAAGAGGGTCCCAGGCTTACTTTAGAGTGAGTGGGAGTTGGTTACATTTGTGCTCTAAGAGCAAGACAAGTTGTAATTTCATTTTCTGATATAATAATATGAAGTTTTTTTGCACATTATATTTTACGCATAAGGTCCAGATTAATTATGTAGTATATGATCATATGGATACGTCTATCAAGACATGATCACAGGTTCTCATAATTAATGAATTGTCTCACGCTTATTAAATAAAGTTGGGCACTCATTTAGACCGCAATATTTTATGAAATGATCGCCTTGGTTATTATAAAATATTGGAATGAATTATGGCCTCCGAGAGGATCTAAGAGATTTAATCAAGGATAAATTTATGTGAAAGGAATTAAATCTCAGGCTATATTAGATATGTTATTTTTCTTAATCCCGAGTATATTATAAATAGATAATTAAGTTACTATGGTTCTTTGAGTTATCAATAAGTGAGGCCTGTTAAACGACCAATATCTTGATAATTTAGATTATGGTATTTTGATTATCAAGTATTTATGAAATATACAAATGGAATTTGTGAAATATCCTCTGACATGTTTCACTCGATATCAAGGTCACCGCCGTTGCATGGGATCCGCAGAAACCGATAAGTCAAGAGAATAAACATCAGTTGATTTACGTAAGAAAAAATTATCAATTAATTATTGATATTTACAAAGAGGAAAATACATTTGATATAAAACATTATTAATTTTGGAATTCACATCCGGGCTTTTTAGTGGAGTAGCTCTGATAAGATTATTGGTCCTAGACGGTTTCTTTAAGCAAGTGGGAGATTGTTGATTTATGCTCCGTATAAATCTAGACCGTTGATCAAGAGCCTTAATTAATAATGGGCCATAGGATCCCAAGCTAGCTCATTAGATGACAGAGTCCATTTAACTGATTATTAAGATACAAGATGGAGCCCATTTATTGGGCCCAAGGTGTTATAAAGCCTATAGTTATAAAACCCTTAGGAGGGTTAGGTTAGCGCCTATAAATACATCACACAGCCTGTGGTTTAGAAGTTTTACTTACCTCCAGGTCTATAAAAACACCTTGAGAGAGAAACAGAAACCAAAAGGTTTCAGAGTATTTTTCAGATATAGTTTCTTTTGTGATCAAGTGCGCCCACACGCAGATCTGTCACGTAGAGAATAACTTGGAAGGTCCTGTGGATTCTAGAAGAGATTTTCTGCACTACTACAGGTTAGTAATGGGTGATGAAAATATATCTATCATACATTGTATTTAATTGTGTGATTCCCCGGCTTCCGTCGTATGATTCCTTCGCTCGATGCGTATCACTACAAAGGTCATTGGATGATGTGAAGTCCATGAGTGGAATTCATGTTTTTCTTGGTGGTAATCTTATTACTTGGAGCTCTAGAAAGAAAAAAGTCATAGCTAGATCAACCACTGAAGCCGAGTATAGAGCCCTTGCAAGTTGCAAGTGCTGCCACTGATCTTGTCTAGGTCCAGAACCTATTAACCGAAATTGGTATTAAGCGTCAGCAAACACCACCTATTCTCTTGTGTGATAATCAAGGGGCTTGAGCTCTTGCTAATTGTTGAAGTAGGTGACAATGCTGTTCCTCAAGACACATCTGCTGCTTCATATTACTTCCCGTGCCGCATACACTCCATCGCGATGATACCTCCTCCGTAATATCGCGTGCGCTCACGCCGTTCCCAAGTCACACAACGCATGCCTACCAAGTCATGCTCTCTCACCAACCAACCTAATGGTCCTTATGGTGCACCTTAAAGCACTCTCTCCTGTGAATTCAACTGGTTTTGGGGTGATAGAAGTGTTTTGTCCTTGTCTTTTCTATAAGAGAATATATTTTTCCGTAATGTTCAAGATCCGTTTCTCTCTCTTCGCTCTTCAGCTTCGATTTTCAACATGGTATCAGAGCAGGTTTGATATAATCCATGGCAACTGTTCCTCCTTCCCCGTCCTGTATCATCTCTCCTTCACCTACATCTACCACTGCAATGGCGATGCCATCCGTTTTACCTTCTGTCTCAATTAAATTGGATCGTACAAATTACTTGTTCTGGAAGTCATAGATACTTCCGACAATGAGAGCTCATGATCTTGAATCTTTTCTTCTCAATACAAAACTCAAACCAGAGGAGTACATCATCGACTTAGACCGATGTCGATCAATCTCCCTTAAATCAATCCGACTCTACGCTTTCTCTAGAGAATGATTGATCAATTTCTAGGCCGAAGTTGCCTTCCTCTATCTCCGGAAAGCAAATGTTAGGCCATGTCTACATCAGAATCAACTTCAAAGGTGTGGATTGTTCTTGAGCAAACTTTTTCTGCCAAGTCATAGGCTCAAGATCTCGCCACGCCTCTCTCCGCACTCATGAAGAAGTGGAACAGCTCATTGGTGATTACATTCTCAAAATGAAATCCTTAGCAATGTCACTCATGGTCGGGTTAGTAAATCACGTATGATGAACTCATCCTCTACATCCTCGAGTGACTCCGGGATCGCACTCTGAAGTCAGAATCAGAATTTGACATCTCGTGAATCAATCACTTCAAGAAGCACGTATATCCTTCAAACACATGAGATGAGACTCGAGCCTCAAGCAGCGCAACAACGGTTGATCTATCCAGCTCCTCTGCTCACTTTGCTCAACAACAATTTTTCCGAGGTGGACGTGGTGGTAGAGGTCATTCCTTTGTTGGTGGTAGAGGTCGTTTTCCTTCTAGTGGCAAGAGGATACAATTCTTTCAACAATCCTTTCTATCAAATATGTGGAAGAATGGGACACATAGCTCTCAAATGTTTTTACCAATTTGATGTTAGGTACCAAAATCAATTTAAGAATCAGAAGGCCTTGGGAGAGTATTCTGCTGATGAATCCTCAACACCAGTATCTCAGTCACAAGCATATATCGCTTCTCCAACGACTGTCAATGATGCTTCATGGTTTCTCGATAGTGGGGCCACACATCATGTCACCTCCACCACTGACTCCATGAACACCAACTCTGAATACTCAGGCACTGGTAAGCTTGCACTTGGTGATGGTTCTAAACTCTATCACAATACATCGACACATCATTTTACCTACTTCACGCTCTCTACATCTCAAAAATGTTTTGATGGTTCCTTCTATAACCAAAAATTTAATCAGTATGTCCAAGTTTACCATTGAGAATGATGTTATTGTGGAGTTTGATTCTACCTGCTGCTATATCAAGGACAAACAATCAAGGAAAATTATGCTCCAAGGAGTGCTTAAGACGGCTTATAATAACTACATCCTGCCTCCCACCATTATTCCACCTTACTTAGTTCAAGTTCCAAACTAATAAGGATCACAATTTCTCCACAAGGCACTTAGATGCATCTTCCCTACACTCGCTTTCAATTCTAGTTCCCGGTCCAACTTATGATTGGTCATGGAAAGTTTTTAAATTATGACTGTGGTACCTCAGAATAATTCGACTATATCGACTCCATGGCATAGTCGACAGTCACCCTAATAAAGTGGTTCTAAATAAGATCCTAGCTCAATTGAATATAAAAGTCTCTCCTGGTACTCAAATGAATTTTTGTGATGCTTGCCAATATGGCAAAATGCACCAGGCTTCTTTTCCTTCAACACCTCTTCACACAACAACACCATTTCAAATCATCATCCATTCAAATGTATTGGGACCACCCTCATCTCTCACTCAAGGTCAGCAGATTCTACATTTCCTTTGTCGATGATTATAGCGTATATACATGGATCTTCCCTTCGCCTCTCAAGTCCGAGGCACTTTACTATGTTCACTCTACTTCAATAAAATGATTGAATCCACACCTCGCTTGCAAACTTTCTATGTCTCCAAACGCATCGAGGTGAACATCGGAAACCTGAACCATTGTTACAACAATTGTAATTCAATTTCGCCATCCTTTGTCCTTATACACATCAACAACAAGGTCGCACGAGAGAAACATCGAAAGATTGTAGAGATTGGTCTCACTCTCTTGCTCAAGCCTCCATGGACTTAAAATTTTATGGGTGCATTTGCCTCGCCTACTTTTTTATTAAATTATCTCCCACCGTAGAGTTCTAAATCATCTATCTCCGCTTGAGTTGGTTTCATGAATCCAAGAACTCCGATTATACTTTTCAAGGTGCTCGTTACGCCGCTTCCATATCTTCTCGGCCTTATAACAAACATAAGCTAGCTTTTCGACCATCCAAGTGTCTCTTCTTGGGTTACAGTTCTTCTCATAAAGGCTATCGCTACTTGCATCCTTTTGGACGAATTTACATTGCCAAAAGTGTAACGTTTGATGAAACCACCTTCCCATATAAGTCCTTCTTCCCTCCTTCTCATACCTCTCATGAGACTATACCAGCACGCTCACTTGTACAAAATTCTGGAGCTCCACCTTTTACCTTCCCCATCGTTTCAAATGTTCCTTCTAACATGAGTTCTCCAACTTTACTCCCATCCAGTACTTCAAGTTTTCCCATGTCCTCAAGTCCACATTCCAATACTCCTTTGTCATCCACACAAGAGTCCAACATTTCTCTAATTCCAGTGCCCTTTTTACCTTCTTTATCACCCTCTCCCTCTAAATTAGACATACCCACTCCAGTGGGTCCTTCTCTCTCATCTCATCACCCTATGATAACTCGGTCTAAGGCTGGCACTTTTAAGCCTAAACTTTTGTTTTCCACTATTCATCAAGAACCATCAAGTGTGTCATTGGCCTTAACCAATCCTCTATGGAAACAAGCCATGACTGATGAGTTTCAGGCTCTCCTCCATAATCAAACCTGAGCCTGTTCCTCCTCTAGTGCTTGTAATGTGGTGCAAAGGTAAATGGGCATTTCGAACTAAACTCGAGGCCGATGGCTCACCGACGCTACAAGGCCAGGTCAGTAGCCAAAGGATTTCAAATAAACACCTTCGTGTGGACTTCTTTGAAACCTTCAACCGCTGTTAAAGCATCAACTATTCACATAATCTTTACACTTGCTGCTTCAAGGGGGTTGGACATCCAACAACCGATATTAATAATGCGTTTAAATGGAGATTTGCATGAGGAGGTGTTTATGTCACAACCGGATGGTTTTGTAGACCAAGCAGCTTCATATGTGCGTAAGTTACACAAGGCTTTATATGGCCTGAAGCAGGCTCCTAGAGCATGGTTTGAAACACTTAGAAGAGCCTATCTTTACCCTGGCTTTCATAATTCCTCGTTTCGTGATACCTCCCTCTTCTACTCACACAAACACGGGCCGAATGTTACCGCTCGTACACGATGACATTCTCATCACTGGTGACAGTCAAGATGATGTTCAACATGTTATTGATGCTCTTCACACTCAGTTTGCTCTAAAAACCCTTGGTTAAGTACACTATTTCTTGGTTCTAAGGTCCTTCGAACTCTCCTTGGGTTGCACTTGAGCCAAGCCAAGTATGCTGCTGACCTGCTGCACAAAACAAATATGGCTACTGCAAAATCTTGCTCTACTCCCATGTGCTTAAGCAACAATCTATCTCATCCGACAATAGCCCTTCTCTCAAATTCAAAGTGTAAAGAAGCACAATTGCGCTTCAGCCTCACTCTAACACGTCCATATTCGCCTCAGGCTAACAAGCTAAGTCAATTCCTACAAACACCTACCGTCGCTTCAATGGAATGCTTGCAAACGTGACTGGTATGTCAAAGGAACCTTGTCTCATGCGGCTCCTGTTTAAACCAAATTTTCTTTATTCACTTTAGAGGGGTATTCAAACTCAGATTGGGCAACAAACATAGATGATCGAAAATCTGTCAGTGGGATATGTGTGTTCCTTGGAGGAAATTTAATTACATGGAGCTCTAGAAAACAAAAGGCAGTAGCCCGTTCCAACACTGAAGCTGAATACAGGGGCTTGTCTAGTGCTGCCATTGATCTAATGTGGGTTCAACATCTTCTTACTGAGATTGGTATTTCTATTTCTCAACCACTGGTGTTATGGAGTGATAACTTGGGAGCACAAGCCCTAGCCTACAACCCAGTTTATCATGCTAGAATAAAACATATTGAGCTCGATGTACATTTCATCCGAAACTTAATCTCTTAACACAAGCTCGAGGTCCGACATTATCCAACTGAATCTCAACCCCGTTGACGTTCCTCACAGCTCTCACACTTGATCGTTCGACCATCGTGCTCCAAGCTCACCATATGTGCACCCATGTCAAGCTTGTGGGGGCATGTTGAAGCAGGTGACAGTGCTGCTCCTCAAGACACATCCGTCGCTTCATATTATCAGGCTGCATACACTCCATTGGGATGATACTTCCTCCGTAATATCGCGCTTCACGCTTCTGTCTTCAAGTCACACAATGCACGCCACTGTGTCATGCTCTCCTCACTAGCTGTCAACCTAATGGTCCTTATGGTGCACCTCAAAGCACTCTCTCCTGTAACTAACGGGTTTTAGTATAAAGTGTTTTGTCCTTGTCTTTTTCTATAAGAGAATATATTTTTCCAGAATGTTCAAGATCCGCTTTCTCTTCAGCCGCTTCTCCGCCCTCGATTTTCAACACTAATAACTCACATCAATTAACAATGCATCAAGCATTATAGAAATCGACATTCATTTTGTTTGTGATCTTGTTACAATTTAACAAGTTAGAAGTAAGGTAGATTCCGACCGAAGTTGCAAACTACGTACATCTTTACTAAGGCTTTGTCGAACTCCTCGACTACAAATACTTAGAAGTAAGCTCACTGCTACGGAAGATTCCATGTGCTTCTCGAGAGGTGTTTACTGTGCCGAACCATAAGGTTCTAGAATGAGATCACACACACGGTGCAGGTCAAGGCCATGTCAATCCAGGAATATTTTCGTTATGAAATAATGTGTTCTGCTAAGGAATGTAATACATTAATGCATAAAACTGCGATCTCCTTTGATTTACGCAAGGTTTACTTATCGTTTCGTTTTCCTTTTACGTAGGAATGTAAATTAGGCAAATGACAATGTATAGGTTTTTATTTTAGGATCCTAAATTGATCTATGTTATGTGTATATATATTCCTTACTTTTCAATGAATAAAATATACAATATTGATTTCTTTTATGGTATCAGAGCAAGAATGCTCCTTTACTAAACCAAAAAACTATGGGCTTTGTTCTTCTTTTCTTCTTTTAGCCATCATCTATGGCAAAAAAGCAAACCCGGCCCGAGGCCGATAAATATGACAATTCGAATGATCCTTTATCTCCACTACTCCAATCAACCTGGAGTCATGCTTGTTACTCAACAATTGAATGAAGAGAATTATGACACCTAGAGTTGTTCCATGCTCATGGCTCCTCAAGATAAAAATAAAGCACATATATTTCCATCAATGGCACCATTAAAACCACCAATCACATCCACCATGTAACTCCAATGTGCTGGACGCGCTGCAACAACTTCGTGAAATCATGGCTTCTCAATTCAATCTCTCACACGATATCGAGAAAGTGTAATATACAACGAGGTTGCTCATGAAATTCAGCCATTCGAAGGAGCATTTTTCACGCATCATCTGTCCATCTCTTCATGTTGAAGCATGAAAGACGCATTGCGGTTCTAATATTCCACCTGCACTTGCGGCACCAAGGAAGTTTCTCATAGGCCTTAATGTAGTGTTTTTACAGACCGTTGCTCGAGGACAGATTCTACTCATGGATCCACTTCCTACTGTTAACGAAGCTCATTCTCTCATTCTCCAGCATGAAAGACAACGAGCAGTATCAAAGGGAAGTGCACTCGTGTCTGACATTGCGGCCTTTGCCGTAAGGAACAACTTACAAAATTCTGGAAAATTTTCACACCCAAAAATCCTCATTTGAAATGTGAAATTTGTGACAAATTTGGGCACACCTCAAAGACTTGTCGAGCACATCTTAAATGCGATTATTGTGGCGGGAACGGTCTACCATTGACGTATGTTGTAAGTTGCATAAGATGAATTCCACTGGTGGTAAACCTAATTAACAAGAGCGTAAGAATTTTACCTCTAAGGTCCATCATGCCGATGCCAATACAACAACACCTCCCACCTCTTTCAACCTCACAACAGAACAATACCAGAATCTAATGGCACTTTTCAACAGCAATAAGCCTAATACCTAGGCTAATCATGTTGGCAAGGCATCCGCTATGAGCGATCTCGTATACAACCTTTTGTGGCTTTAGTTCGTAAAGGAATGTCGATATTTGACACAGGAGCCACAAATCACATGATTTGCTCTCCTAACTTGTTGGCTACAAATTCTTAAGTTACCAATCGAACCGTGCACCTTCCCAATGGAGCAAAGGATCGCCGCCACACACACAGCATTCGCTTTGACGATTGGTGATTACATGATGTGCCTGTGGTTCCATCTTTTAAATTAAACTCGATTTCTATTAGCAAATTATTCAAAGTTCCCACCGCTTGCATTTAACGATGATGTTCAGGATAGTTTCCAAGACTAATGATCGGGAAGATGATCGGGACAGAACTGAATGAGGACTTTACTACCTCGATACTTCAAAGAAACCCAGATGCAACTCAAATACTACAATAAATTTCTCATTCCTCGAGACTTTGGCATCAACCGGTCATCTTTCAAATAAGAGTCTTCGTGATGATTTCTCATTCTATTATAAACATGCTTTTATGATATTGATGATCGCTTAATTTGCCTATTAGCTAAACAAACTTGTTCTCACTCATTAAGTTCTATTAATAATTATGCACCATTTGAGTTAATCTGGGTGTTGATATTTAGTGTACCACATTCCTACAATCACCGCACGATACTTTCTCACTATCATGATGATCATATTCGATGTACTATGGGTTTATTCGATGCATCATAAATTATAAGGTAAGGTGGTATGAAAAATAAGATGCAAATTAATAGGGACACCATTAAATACACCACCACATTTATCAATTTGGTTGAGACACAATTTTCCTTGAAAGTTAAAATTCTTCGTAGTGATAATGGTTCAGAATTCAGAATGACAAAATTTTATTCAAATAAAGGAATCATTCATCAACTATTTGTGGTTCCGCTCCACAACAAAATGGAGTTGCCGAATAAAAACACCGCCTACCTTCTCAATGTGGCACGAACCTTATTATTTCCAATCTAATCTTCCTAAACAATTTTGAGGAGATGCCATCTTAGTTTCCATCTATCTCATCAACCGAACTCCCACACTAACACTTCACGTAAAACCCCTTTGAGATGCCTTTTTTCACAAACAACCCACTCCTATAATCATTTACGAGTCTTTAGGTGCTTGTGTTTCGCATCCACACACCATCATCGCCCCACCAAATTTGATGTTAGAGCCACACACTGTATCTTCCTTGGGTATCCAAGTGGTAAAAAAGGATATCGGGGTTTATGATCTCAACCTGCAGAACATATTTGTCTCACATGATGCCTTCATGAGACCATTTTTCCCTTTCCATCTTCCGCTGCAAGTTCTCCTTTGGTGCTTCCTCATAATCAACCACCAACCTATGATGATAACATCTCAAATTCACCTCCTTTTCCTAGCTTTAACACAGAACCTTTTTCAACAGAACCTATCTCTCTGGAAATTCCTTCATCCCCGACTCCCTCTGTTGCCCTAAATCCTCCAATATTATCCCCTGCCATACAAATTCGTCCTTCGCGGATGACACGTGCTACACAAGCACCTGGTTATCTTCATGAGTATCATGTTGGTATTTCTCTTCCTTCAAGGAATGTTTCATCATCTAACTCGGCATTGACTGGACCTACAGGTATCACTCACCCCTTATCTGATGTGCTTTCTTATGCTAAACTATCACCCAAACACCATGCCTTCACCATTTCTATTTCAGTCGAAATAGAGCCACGATCTTTTGAACAGGTAGTTTGTGACCCTAAATGGCGCCTTGCCATGCAACAAGAGCTCGCTGGTCTTAAGGCTAATGGAACATGGTCTCTTCAACCATTACCCCAGAAGAAACCAATTGGTCGCGAACACGATACAAGATCAAATTCAAACCCGATGGTACTGTTGAACGTTATAAAGCTCGATTGGTCGCGAAAGGATACAGTCAAATAAAGGGATTAGATTATCGTGAGACTTTTGCTCTAATTGCCAAACTTGTGACTGTTCGTCTCCTCTTTGCTGTGGCATTAACTCAACATTGGCATCTTCACCAACTCGATGTCAATAATGCATTCTTACATGGAGATCTTGATGAAGATGTCTACATGTCTTTACCTCTGCTCGATTAAAAAGTGTAGACAAATTTAGTTTGCAAACCCACAAATCATTATAATGGACCCTCAAATAAGCTTCCCATCAATGGTTTATCAAACTTCAACAATCCTCAAACAAGCCGACATCAACAATCCAAAGCTGATTATTCATTATTTGTCCGATCCCAAGGTGGTAAATTCACTGCCCTTCTTATTTATGTAGATGATGTCATTTTGGCAGGAAATAATCTACAAGAAATTGAAGATACTGTTGTTTCTCAGATCAATTTAAATTGAAGAATCTTTGGACAATTTGAAATAATTAGGAATAGAGGTTGCTCAATCCAACAAGGGCATTGCTCTTTCACAATGAAAGTACGCTCTTGAAATTCTTGAGGATGTTGGATACCTTGGTGCAAAACTAGCCTCCTTTTCCATGGAACAGAACTTGTCTCTCAGTAAGTTTGATGGTGACTATGAAGCATCCTTTCTTCATATCGAAGACTTGTTGATGCAAGAATTTATTTGACCATCACACGGCCCTCGACTTAGTGCGCTCACATTCTTAAGTTAATTTATGGACAAGCCACGCGTTCCTACATTTAGAGTGCTTATCGTGTCTCGCTGCTTTATGTCAAACATATGCCAAAGCAAGGGAATTTTCCTTCCTACAACTAGTTCAATCCAATTAAATGCCTTTTGTGATGTAGATTGGGCTAGATGTCGTGATACTCGACAATCTGGAAATCGTGATATTTTCGCAAATCGCACTCTCTCGAAAACTGCAAACTACGGTGTTGCGATCCAGTGTAGAAGCTGAATATCGATCCATGGCTGCAATTTCTTGTGAGATTACTTGGTTGAACTACATTCTACAAGATTTGGGCATCAAGCATTCACATCCTACCAATCTATTTTGTGACAATCAAGTGGCACTTCATATTGCTTCAAACCCAGTCTTTCATGAACGAACAAAACATAGAAATGATTTCATCTTATACGCGAAAAGAGATTCAAGAAGGAATGATCAAGTCAGCTCACATATCCACATCACATTAGCCAACCATATTTCTTACAAAGTCACTGTTTTTCACAATTTCGATTTCTTATTTCTGGCAAGTTAGGAATGATCAACATACATTCCAAACTTGAGCGTGAGTGTTAAGGAATATAAATACGTTAATGCATAAAATCTGCGATCTCCTTGATTTATGCACAGTCAACTTTTATTGTTTGGTTTTCTTTTTATGTAGGAATGTAAATTAAAATGATAGTGTATAGGTTTTTATTTTAGGATCCTAAATTGATTCTTGTGCTGTATATATATTCCTTCCTTTTCAATGAATAAAATATACAGTATTGATTCTTTTCTATGTTCTGTTATGCTCTGTTCTCCCTATTCTCCTCTTATCTCTTGTATATAAATATTTTCTTAAAATAAAAGAGCAGGTGTTTAAGAGTTCTTCCATAACTCTCTTCTAAGCTTACATTGCTCTACACTTTAACAAATGAATGACAATCTTGCTGCAGAAAGCTTACACACCCAAAGTTAAGCAACATCTAAGAAACTAGTATCAATATATAATAGAAAGCTTAATTTTAAAGGTATCATAAAATTTAGAAAATGTAGAATTAGTCTCAAAAAATAACTAACATTTTGTCTCCTTGCCTTTTGCCTTCATACCTATTTGGATTTATTTTTTCATTGGTATTATGATTGATGTCCCCATCAAAATTAAAATGTAAATAAATAAGATTACTTTGCACTTTCAAAATAAAAAATTTTAAGATTGTATTGGGAATGATCATATTAGAAGGACTTATTTTTTAAACTTAATAATAAAATTAGGAAAATGGCATCACTTCAAGATCTCAGAAGTTATGTCACGAAGTTGTAAAATAACGCTCATGCATAACCATTCATTTAAAGTTGGGCTTTATTTTCTGTAATGACTATATCTACAAAATAAAATATATGTCAAAGAAGAACACTAGAGTCAACCTTTACATGTTATTGTTTCATAAAAAGAAGTGTTGACATCAACATATTTTGGTTGTTAAAAAACATTTATATTTTTATATATATTAAACTATATTTTTAAAAAATAAAAATATTGAAAAAGCTCTAATGGTGATGATATAATTCTCTTACAATTCTGGACTCTATTTAGCTTGTTGTTGTCCCTGATCTAAACAAATATAATATAATAAATAATAAAAATTTCATCAACCATGTAATAATGAAGTTTGAGTCATTTAATTAGAACTCGTGCCCTCACTTGTATCCAACCCTAATTCTTTAGTTTATTTTATGAATGGACAAAAAAAAAATTGATGAACTACTTGGAAGAATATTATGGTGGATCTAACATCAAAACAAATGAGAAGTGACAACCAAATAATATTTTCAACAAAAAGATGGTACACAATTAATTTAGGCAATATATCTTGATAGATACAGAATGGGCCGCATTTTCATTCGCTACCAAAGAAGGAGGAGGACTATACTCCATCAGAACCTTACATAGCGTACCTCAAACAGAGGTCTTACTATTGCGCCTAAAACATGATTGAAAATAGGAGGCCTATACTGCCACCAAACCATATCTACAAATAAATGTAAGATAAAATATTCCCTAAAAGACGCCCCGGTCGGGCCCAATCAAGTCCTATTATAAAGGGAAGGAAAAGCAACAGAAGGTCGTTAGTCGGATACCCCCCAATAAGGAAGGAAGGTTACTCCAAATAAACTCCTTTGACTAATCCATTGCTAAATCTAAGGCTGACTACATGAGGAAATCTATCCTCCCAAGGGAAGAACCCTTAATCATCATTCCAAACTGATAATGTCCATTATAAAATAAGGCCGCTCCAACACTAAAAGGTACGTTTAATTCTAATAATCGAGGCATCCTCTCTTCTCTCGCATGCAACTGACGAGGCATCTGAGTGGCCTCGGCGCTCACGCTCTCTTCATTCGTAGTTCTTATCGCAGAAAGTGTCGCATCCAAAGCCCGCGGATCGGACATTGCAGCAATCCACCAGCCCAAACGATCCCTCGCAGCCTGGTCCAACCTAACGACCCAACACGCCCAAATTCCCAGCCCCGGCTGAAAGGCATCACTCGGGCCTGTGCCCGGCCCCCAAAGTGAAACGATAATTCCTTCATAAACATAATCGATTCTCACGATCGATGGTATCAACAAGGAACACAAGCAGAGTAACATCATCCACCGAGGATGAATCCACTGTGTGATATGAGCAAGGACTTTGGGACGTGGAAACGATGCAAGCCAATACAAACGGTGCCGGAAGCGCTTCGCCGTCAACCGTTGCTCGGTCGAAGAATCGAGCAAATTACCGTGCGCATACAACATCAGGAGACACGCTAGAAACCCAGAAGGCCATAACCTCCTCCCCCGCGAAGAACCACTTGGGCGCGATATCTCTCGAGGCATCGGGCGTATGCGAGTCTAGTCAAGCTGGGGCATGGACTACCGTTGGCCCTACCATGGGGAAAACGGCTATGCCTGTGAGACAAACGTGAGCGAAGCGCCAAATCACCCTCAACTAGAAACAAGGAACAAATAGTGGGAGCAAGAGGTTCAAAACCTTCAACAAGAGCTCATCCGCTGAAGGAAGTGTAAAGGCGAGCCCCGATACTATGGACACCTTGGTGTACAAAGAACGGAATCTCCCTTCACAAAACCGAGGTAATTACACTTTCCCCTTCCTGAAGTTCGTAATCGCCCCGTAGTAAACATTCGATGGAGTCAAAGATCCCACGATCACCTTAATACTTACAAAATCGATGAGCCGCATGGGGTATCGTGACCAGGCATGCAGGCTTTCGCCACTACGCCTAAAGGCCGCCAGCCACCTAATAGAATTCCCTTCATCTATCTCGTCATTCAAAGTAATTAGCCGCTATGCTCTGCCTCCCACTTCCATCCAGCTGTGGATGCATGCGTAGCCGAGCTACCATCTATCGACCATCAAGCAAGGATCATAGCAAAGTTTGAAATCATATGTACAGAGATTCAACGCTCGAGTCCCTCGAAGATAGACGACTGACGGGGTACCTCACGTCAAGGCCTTTCATCGCGGGGTCAAGGAGAATCAAAGGACCCGATGTTCTATATCTCGAAGAACTCCTGCTAGCATGGCCGAGGTCCTCGCCAAAGCAGAAAAATACATAAACGGCGAGGAGGCCCTCATATCAAAGAAGGAGAGCTCCTCCGCCCGCAAAGAAAAAGGGACGACAGACAGACGACGAGGGCGGAGCCCCAAGCGACAAGACGACTGTGCTGAAATCCCCAGATATCGGACGGAGCGATCCCTAAAAGGCTGAATCCGTGAGACCGGGTCTGGGGCCCACCGCAACCGAAGGACGACGACATTACCCGCAGACAATGCTTCACCCCACTAACGGCCTCAGATTACAAGTCCTACATGAGGTAATGAAACGAGCACTCGAGATGGCCGGCTAATAGAGGAAACTGATCCCGCGACAGTGATAACACCCGGGTATCGCGAGTTTCACAGTGGACTATGGACATCGTGACCTGACAACTCGTATACAACTAAGAAGAGAAATAGAATATTTGATACAACATGTATCTTCGGGCGCTTTCATATCTGCGGAACCAAGCTCGGGACCAAACCCAATTCAAAGACAGAACTCATTTAGCGTACCGCCATCTCGACAAAGGGGGAATCTGCTCAAAGACCAATAAAATTTCGAGAAATCCACGTGGATCTCTGAGGATTACTGAGGAGGAGAATCTAGTTCTGGCCAGAAGCCCACTACTGAGCATAAGATCGCAGATATGGTGGAAATACAAGGATCTAAATCGCCGCGAATCGACACTACCATCACGCTCTCCACTGGACTGAAGGGAGTGCCAAAGACTTCATGACGACTACCGGTAGTCCGCGCACTGTGGCCAACACTACAACTCACTCCGGTTTTAATCGATAATGGGAATTTACTGACATCATTCTCTACCGACAAGATGGGTATTGGAAGAGAAAAGCTAGATCCCACAAGACACATCTGGCGGATTTTCAAGAGAGAAGATACTCACCGTTGGGCCTGATTCAACCGGTGTCGACTGGAGAACCTCTCGCTGCAACGACGACAAAGAAGGTTCCTTATGCTGGATGCCCCGTCACCATAATATACCGCTAGGCGTATCTCCTCAACGCAATAAAAGCCATCCCCTCAACATATCACATGATAATCAAATTCCCGATGTTGAATCTGAGCCCAGACATCCGAGGAAATCGCGGCCGCAGAGTGTTACACAACCTCCATGAAACAAAGAGCGGTCGACTACGTGAACGCCAACGAGCTTGATATGCGACGAGGTGCTCACCCGAATTCCGAGCCCTCCGAGGAACTAGGAACCCGCGGCTACCGATGACAACCTGCACATCTAGCCTACATCGTCTAAACTACCAAAGGATTCAAAGGCCTCCCCACCCGCTTTTGAGACTAATAGACGCCGCATGCACGCAGCGGCATATAGGAGGAATCGACCCCGCACTAATCACCCATAACCGAACACCAACTCGGCCCTTCAAACCTAAGTGAACAAAACGCTAGAGTTTCGTGACCAAAGGCAAAAGGCCATCAATGAGGAGGCCGCAAGCCCTCCAAGCAGAGCGAGCAAGAGAGGTGGAATAATTCGAGTGGCTAGCTAACGCCAGACTCCGCCAAGAAAGCTAATGGCAAATGGCGACTGCATCGAATTCAATCGACATAAACAAAGCATGCCCGGCTGATGCCTCCGCCCAGATCGACTTATACCGTGGACGCCACCGCAGCCACGAACTACTCGGGCTTTTACGGATGCATTTTTCTGGCCACAGACGCACGGACCCCGGGGACTAAGAGTAGAAGACTCATTCGTCATAAAGACAAGGAACCCATCAAGTATCTGGGTAATGTCATTGACTCAAGAATGCAGGAGCGACCTACCAGAGATTAGTGAACCGGATGTTCCAAAGGCATAGGTACAAATAATGCGGAGGTATACATAGACGACATGTCTAAGAAAATCCGCTAAACTGGATTCCATATCACCCATCTCTCTCGAGGCATTCCGCATCCCGAGGAATTATAACATGAAGTCGAACCCGGTGAAATGTGCCTTTCTAAGGTGTCACCTAAAATTTCGGGTCATAGTTAACCACGGGGGATTGAAGCCGAATCCGCATAAAAATAAAAGCATTGCTCGACATGCCGTTGCCTTCAGGAATAAAGGAGGTCCAATCTGACGTGAGCTGATCGCGCTCTAAGCCGTCGCAGATCCAGAGCGAGTGATAATGCCATCTTTCTTCCAAGTTCAAGAAAGCATTTCAGTTGGGACGAAGTGTGAAGAAGCATTCATGGCATTAAAACATACCTAAGCTCTCCTCCCATTCTAGTAAGTCCCACAAGGAGAACTCCTCACTTTGTACTTAAACAGATCGTGATTCTCTCAACCGCTGGCAAAGATTTTGCCGTGAGACAAAGAGCGAGTCCAAAGATCTACTTTACTACTCCAGCCGAGCACCAGAGGAGCAAGAGGAGAGGTACCTGAATGGAAAAAGTTGATACTAGCACTGGTGATCGCACCCTAAGCTTCGCCTCTATTTCCTGTGCTCACACCGTAGGTCCCAACCAAGTACCCACGAAGCAGAGGATACAAACCAGTAAGTCCTAAGGTCATGAAGTGGGCCAGAGCTAAGCGAGTCTGACACGTGTACAAGCCGAAAAACCCGCTATAAAGGGACAGTCCTAGCCGACTTCTCACATGAATTCGCCTCCGATAGAGCTGGCCGAGCCCACAATGTGAGGATCTAATCTCCCCATATGGAAATCTCGTAGATGGAGCCTCAAACGCACGTGGGAGCCGGAGCAGCTTAATCCTCACCTCACCATGGATAGATATTGAATACGACCTGTGTTTGGGTTCCATGCTTCCAACAACGGCCGAGTACGAGGTCAGGCCATAGCGAGCCTCAACCCGCCCACTCATTGTGAGGTCGACCAAATTAGAGGTCCATGACTCCCAACTGGGTGGTCGACATCAAGATACATACGAGGCCAAAAGTGAGACGATGGTTCTATATCTCCAAAAGGTCCTGATTTGCTAAAAAGTTTGTATTGGTTCGCCATACGTCCCTGCATCGTAGAATACCCGAGCCGACGCCAGAACTAGCTACTACTTTGCAAGAAGACTCCTCGCGTCAACGTCAGAGAATACCTAGCGTAACCTCCGCCGAATCTTACAAAGATGGCGTGTCGCCCAAAGAGGATCCGCGGCCGAACTCGGATTTATCCCATTCGGGGATTGGTATTAACGACTAACCCCTACCGGACGACCCGAAAGAAGCGGCTAAGATAAGAGGTCTTCCGTGTTTACTAATCACAAGTGGTAGCCTTTATGTTTAGGATTCTACACCTTCCCGAAATGCATAGCGGAGAAGACACTCGAGTATGTACTAAGGGAATGACGAAGGCATATGCGAAAATCATATCTGAGCCTCGAACGCTAGAAAAATTTCGAGGCGTGGATACGAATGGGCTCACGATACTTAAAGATGCGACCGATCTAGTCAAAAGACGCGCACCGCCAGAACACGCCAAAATACGCTCCCGCCGTGAGCCCCTAACATCAATCAATACTCTCGCCCTTCCAAAGAATGGTCGACATATCGCCTTTGCCCATCGCGCGGCCAATGTAAATTTATAATCGCCGCAAAGGGATTATTTCACCGCTACCGGGCCGAAACCTCCTACCTTCCACAATTACGTAACGTAAGATACGCGCATCTTGCGCGCGAACCATCATACGCGCAGGGTTCTAATCCCAAGAGCCCTAGTATCGATAATGGAAAACAAATGACAACACCAAAATTCAGTGGATTTTGTGCCGAGCTCTAATTAAAAATTATTACTACCACCAAAGACACCCAAGAATCAAACGGACAAATAAGTCACCATCGTAACCCTTAAAGCCGCCTTAAAGACCGCTTTCAGAAGATCTTAGCGAAGTCAGAGAATACTCCCGAGGTACTATGGGCCTACAGGATCTATTACGTAAGTCAAGAATCCCTGAGACCCCATTTGCCCTAGCCTTGGCACGTATGAAAGAGCCCCTGTGGGAGGTTGGAATAAAATCTCCTGTGAGTCGAGTTAGCATCGAGGAACAAATGACGAGGCCCCGCGCCTGGAACTTGAACTCCGATGAAAACGCGGAGCGTGTCTAACAGTCGCACGTAAGAGTATCAAAGGAAGACGTACCTGTACTACAATCGAGGGTCAAGCCCAGGTTACATGCCTGGATTTGGTCTTAAAAAGCCCCGCAGCGAAGAATCCAACGCATTAGAAACTGTGCCCCAACCTGAAGGTCCGTACATAATAACCCGAGCCAGTCACTGTGCAATTATGAGCTCCAAACAGAGGAGGGAAAAAATCTTACAACATACATGGAAACGAGCACCCAAGCGCTTTTTCCAAGAGTAACCGGCTGGTAATAAACCTTATCAATTCTTATGTGACGAGTCGGACACACGCGGGTAATTTAGTATCTCAAACAGTCCGAGAAACATACACAATGAGAAAATTCATAAAAATAAAAAGTCTCTCTTTATTCCAAATGAATCATATTCAGTTACAATCAGTGGTGTCCTTGATTACATCTCGAAACACTCGCATAAGCAATTGCAAAAAAAAAAAAAAAAAAAAAGAGTAGAGACAAAGGAGAAAGACGTAATAAAGAAAAGAGGGTGCATAGGGAAAAAGAAAAGAGGGAAAAGATGGAGACAAAGGAAAAGACGTAAGAAGCAGAAAAGAAAAGAGGGAAGAAGAGGTAGAAAGGAGGAGGAAATAAGATAAGAAAAATGCAGAGTACAAGAAAGGATGCACCGCCCTCCAACATTCCTCAGCAAAAAGCTAGGGGAATAACACGACCTACAAAGGGAGACTAGGAAAAACACAACTCCCACACATGAAGACTCCAGAAAGGTCGACCAAAGGCGCCGAGAACCCACGATAAGTACCGAACGTCGAGCATCCATCCTGTGCGAACTCAATCCACCCACTGTGAAAAGCAGAATCTCCAAAAACATAAGATACAGAGGCAACAGAGCCACCATTTATAAGGAGGTCAAAGCGCCCAAAAATTCACGCAAGCGTTCCAGATTCTCCATAAATCAGCATTAATGACGGTTCGCCCCTTTTTCGAGGACATGCGAGGCGTTTCAGTTCACCAAAGCTCTTCACATACCAAAAATCATGCGAGGCGGTTCAGTTCACCAAAGTCCTTCGCACACTGAAAGTCACGCGTAACGGGTCGGCTCACTTTGACGAGCTCCTCTACTCTGCACAGGCCACGCTGCCTCAAGAGTCGACCACCAGCTACACGCCACTTCATTACATCGCCACCACTAACGCCACCAAGGTCGCGCCAGAGCCCATTGCTCACTTCGACGAGCCTCCCACCGCGACAGCCACGCCGCTCAAGAGTCGTGACCAGCTCGTTACACGCCATCTCGGCTTGAACGCCACTACGGCCAGGCGCCAGAGCCCAGCTTGCTCACTTTGACGAGCTCCTATCAAGACAGACACGTCAAGAGTCGGGACCAAACAGTTACATCGCCATTCTGGATTAACGCCACTAAGGCCACAACACTCAGAGCCCAGCTTGCTCACTTTGACGAGTTCCTCTATCAGACAGCCACGCCGCTCAAGAGTTAGACTAAATTTCTCAGCCATCGCCACTTCTGGGCTACATCGCCACTGGGCTGAACGCCATCATAGCTACGCTGTAGAGCCCAAAATGCTCACTTTGACAAGCCC